>LZPO01108098.1:0-12606 GCA_001675575.1 Neotoma lepida | reverse complement strand
AAGAAAATCTTTTAATAAAAAAGTCATTAAAAAAGAAATATACTTGGAGTTTTTATGAGAATTTCATTGTATGTGTAGAATTTTTAGCAAAAATAATATTTCTGTAATATTAAGTAAAAGATCAGTCCTAAAAGTGGCCTTGAGTCTGGCAGAACTCACTTGTGGGATATTCCATTGTACATGTCCTTCAGAGAAGCAGTGACATTTCCACTGAGACCCACATCAGTAAGTCCACCAAGTTCACTTCTTTCAACAGAATCAGACAGAGCTTATTAACAGATAAAAACTGCGTATTTCTAGTGTAGTCGTCCTCTCCAGGAATGGGCTCTACACCCCTAGATTCAAGCAACAGACTCAGTCAATCATCTTTCAAAAGTAATTTTAAGTGACATCTGCATTGATCAAGTCTAGATTATCTTTGTCAGCAATCTCTAAACAACACAGCAATGGTTTACATTACGTTTTAGCATTATAAGCCACGCCTTTCCTCGGCTGTGACCCTGGAGGGGCAGTTCTCCATCAGCCCCCACCTGGCTTAGGCATGCTCTGAGCTACCCGAGGCACCCCCTGCTCCCTCACGGCTCATGTGGGTGGTGTCCAGGCCCTGCGGTGCTTAAGACACCCCTATCTCCCGGCCACGCCTTAGTCCCCACCGCAGCCTCTGGACCGACGTCGCCTCCACCCATGTCATGCTGCAAAGCCTCCACCCCACAGCTCCCTGTGTGGGGGCCGGCCTGGAACTTGCCTTGGACCAAGGTGCTCACGGCCTGCCCTAGCACCCCACCGCTCCCAGGTCCCCCCAATAGCCTCCCAGCCTCAGCCGCACCCACTCATCCGGGACCCAAAGGCTATCCACAGGAGTCACAACGCACACACAAGCCCAGGCATAAAAACACACATACATGGGGCCATACCTCGCACACATTTACACACTCACATAGGCAGAACATTCCAATGAAAAGACAATTTTCCCAGGGAAACAGCTCAGGTGACCACAAACAGATGTGGGGTCTCTACCCTACTACAGATCTGAAGCAGTCTATTTCAATCAGATAAACAGATGTGGGGTTCTACGACAGATGTGAGGTTCTCCACCCCCATTAAACCCATTAACAGGGTCTGAAACGTTTTTTCAGCCCCTTGTGATCATGGCCTGCAGGCCCATTTTAACCGTTCCTGATCACAATCACCTAGGCATGCCATAGAGATGAAGCTGAATACAGATAGACACTTAGAGACAAGCTTACTAGCCAGTCAGGGACCCTCCTGTCCAGAGTCCCATGGGATTCTGGGGGTGGGGGTTTCTGGCCAATGTGCCAAATGTTGTACCCGTTTTGTGAAACCCCCAGAGACTATCAAGGAGCCAGTTTCCAATGCAAGCACTTATGGGTCCTTTTATTGTGAGATTCAACCTGGGCCATTGCCAGGCAGATGGAAGGAAATGTGGCTGTGGTAGTGGGCCCAGGTGTAAAGAGGTTTTATAGGGAAAAACCACAAGCCAGGAATAGGCAATTTGGAATTGGGTAGAAGGGATATGGGGCAAGGTGATTTTTTGAAACTATTGGTCTAGACTTGGGGTGAGAAACCACATTTGAAACCATTGGGTTAAACTTTTGGCAGGGAACCACAACCCACTGAACAGGATGGGATTATCTAGATATCTTCAAGGGTGGTAAACCGCAGACAGAATGTCTACAGGAGCATACTGCCCTGTATCATTGTCACAGCACATTCCTGAGGTCCTTCCTGGAACTGAGTACAGCAGGTGGTCTAAGATGGTGGCCCTACCCTAAAATAGAGTCTGTATTGCCTTCACAGGATAAGCTCAGAGATTGGCTGGATTTTATGCTCAGGGATTGGTTGGTTTTCCTGCACAGGGATTGGTTGGTTTTTGTGCTGAATTGATCAGGGTCAGAGTGTGTTTCTTTGGCTGGCCCTTTTACCCTACACCTGGGCTTCATGAACAGAACTTCCTGTATAGACCTTGGCTTTATGAACAGGGCTTCTTGTATAGACCTTGGCTTCATGAACAGGGCTTCATGAAACAGACCTTGGTTTCATGAACAGGGATTCCTGAACAGACCTGGGCTTCCTGTATAGACCCAGGCTTCATGAACAGAGCTTCCTGTACAGACCTTGGCTTCACGACCAGGGCTTCATGCACAGACCTTGACTTCCTGTATAACCCAGGCTTCCTAACCTGACCTAGGCTTCCTGACCAGGGATTCTTCTACAGACTTGACTTCCTGACTGTCATTTCCTATACAGAGCTATAGGCTGAATAGGGCCAGAGCCCCTTGCTCTTTTGAACACCATAGCCTGACTACCTTCTCTTCTGCCATAACTCACCAGTACGAGTCACCATAGGGTCTTTCATGTGGGGGTGGAAACTCCCTGAGATAAGAAGACGCAAATCACGTTGAACATATTTATAATTCTAACTTTATAATTTACTGCCTGAAAAGAGGACTTAATAAAAAGCTCACATACACATACTCATAGTCATAATACAAATTCCACTCTCTCCAGCTCTTCCACATATCTCCATTCCTTTGGCCTCAGTTGTGCATACCTAGCTCTCTTCTCTCCCTTGTACCAAATTAAGGTATGCTAAGTATGACCAGCACAGCTTGCTCCTGGAAATCTGACTGGGACAAGAGAATGAAGAAAGGTCAGACACACATACAGATAAGCTAAGTTCAGATGGGCCATGCTCACGCTGTTGGAGCAGCACCAAGAATGAACCTGAAACATCAGCATGATTATTATGTACAGTACGAGAAGGAGGCCTAGCTAATCTTGGGAAGACATCTCTGTAGGGGAGCAGTCTTAGGCTGCAGTTATCTGGGAGGAGGAGGCTTCTGTTGCTGGTTTTTGCACGCACTGGTCAATCATTTGCAAATGCTCCTACTTAGACCACAGAAAGGCTTTGCTACNCCTCAAGCCTCACCCTGAGGAAAGTTTTGTTAGTGCCATGGGCCTGAGGCATTGGTCTTTGTCAATAATACACATTCACTCAGGACTTTGTCTACTCCTTACACACTCATTCAAGGATTCCTCTATGTCCCAGAGTGCTTGGTGTCTACATCTCTCTGCCCCACTTGGAACCTCCTGGTGCCTAGCTTCCTGTTCTCAGATGATGTTCTTCTTCCGTTTAGTAAACCTTGCCAATGACCCATATCCTTGCTCACAAAGGCATAGCCATTCCACTTGGATCTATACTCTATCCCTTCTGGAAGACATGTACAGTTCATGTCATGACCCCACGGTCGGCTTTATCACCTGGCCACTGATCTATACCCAATAGGTCTTCATTCTGATTATTTTTCCTATCCTCTCTTGTTACAGCTTGTGAAAAATTATCGGTGGCAATGCATTATGTTAAAAATAACTCTCATATTCTAAAAGATGGGGATTTTTGCTGAACCTTAAGACAGACTCAATAATACACTTTGGGGTCACTTAAGACTTACGTCTGCTACTCTACTGTGTACTGAGCGTGTTTGTTTAACCTGCCGTTAAGAGAACAATGTAACAATCATGCTTACATGACTTGGATTTCCCATGTAATCAATTCTTATAACCTAAGCTAATGCTTAGCTGGTAATCTTAAATTATGTACTCTTCCATGCTCCTGATCCAAGAGCAATCATTTTCTGGAAACAAAATAGGCTAAAACCAGCATTATAAATGAACATCCACCATAAATGTTGAAAGCAGCAAATGGATATTGTTTGATAAACAATGATGTTTATAATACTGTTTATTATCAGGGTCGGTTGGGGTCAATTGGAATGGGAAACTTCTTCCCTTAACTCTGTTACAAGTTTCTGTAATGCATTCCCCCATTTCTTCCCCATGTGATGCTTTCTGTACTGTTCAATAAAAAAGAGAGCAAAGCCCTATGGGACAGACACAGAGACATAGAGCCAGGGACAGACAGATTCATAAGTAATTACTCAGGTTTGAATAGACTCAGATTCATATATCAGACAGACAGGGAACAATGGAAGACAGAGAGAGAGAGAGAGAGAGAGAGAGAGAGAGAGAGAGAGAGAGAGAGAGAGAGAGAGAGAAGGAGAAATTTTAAATCTTGACTGGCTCCTGATTAAACAATACCAAGGCGAAGGGCTTTACTTTAATTTTTTCCCTTAGTGTGACACTGCTACTTCATTGGTGACTTTGAGTTTATCATTGATGCATTCAAACCAATGTATTTCAGTATTTGATACAAGGAGTCTCTAATACGTTAAATCTATGAGGTCTTCTATGAACTCACATGTTCCAGTCTCGCCTGCAGCTGGTGGTACTGTTTTGGGGGGGGGGATGTAGAGCCATTAAGAAGTGAGATCTGGCTAGCAGAAGACAGCCATGAAGGGAAGGGAAGGCCTTGAGGGTTAAGAGATGGGGTTCTTGTCCAGCTTTCTTCACTTCAGTGGTCATATAACAGTGCCATATAACAACTGGGTGCTTCATGTTCATGCCATCGTGGACACAGGCCGGTCCCACTGCCATGGCTTCCTCACTCTCTTAGCTTTCTACTGCTGTGATAAAAGACAACGACCAATAGAAACTTGCAAAGGAAAGAGTTAATTTGGCTTCCACCACCTAATCACAGCCCATCATGAAGGGAAGTCAGGTTAGGAACTGAAGCAGAAGCCAGGGAGGAGTGCCGTTTACTGGCTTGTCCCCTGTGGCTTCATCTGCTGCTTGTTTCTACAACTCCAGTCAACATGCCCAGGGTTGGCACCATCTTCAGTGTCCTAACATCAAACATTAGTGGAGAAAATGCCCACGAGACCTACCTGTGAGGCCAGTCTTACAGAGAGGTATTGTCTCAATTAAGATTTCTACTTTCTAGAATTGTCTAGGTTTGGGTCAAATGAAAAAACCCAATCAGGACACCCATCATGATGGATTGTATCTCTTAAAACCATGAACCAGAATAATCTTTCTCCCTTTCTCCCATTGCCACCGCTATGAGAAAATAGATTGTCATACATGTGTTGGCATTTAGTGATCTCCAGCCCATACTGTTTGCCTTGTCCCTCTCCTGGGTATAGAGTATTTCTGTAGAATCTAACTCCACATGGCTCTTAGTTCCCTCTTTGATGTTCTGGGTGGACCTGAAAATCCAGTGCCCAAAATACCACTTTCCTTGACTTCTCTCTGTATTTTGTGATCCCGGTTTCCCTACTTGCTTCCAGCCTCTGGAGCTCTTTCCTTTTCTTCTAATCTCTCCTGATAAGCAGGTTTTTGAGGANCATAGAGGCTCTCCAATGCGAACTTCTTCCTTTCCTTGTATAAGCAGCCCATCTTCCATCTCGGCTTTCCTGGGTCCAGACTTTAGTTCTGGGGAATTTCCTATTGTGCACTGTTGCATCTTTCTCGTCAGCTGTCTGCTCCAGTCTCTAGCGTGAAGATATGATCCTTCTTGTGAGAACTGCCTCAGCCACTGCCCCAGCTATCTGATTCTCCACAAAACAGAAAGGTGTGCAAAGAATCAGGGCAGTTCACTATGACTGTCTCCTAGCCTCCCCCTGAAGGCTGACTGTGTGGTATGTCTCTCTCATCTGTACTTGGAATCTAAATAATTATTTATTTTTAATTTTTTACACTGGTAAACACACATAATTTATCACTTTACCATTAGCAATTAAATTATAATTGTAAATTTAAGGGTGTATGTGTTGCATACACATGCCATGGCACCTATGTGGATCTGAGGACAGTTTGATAAACTTCTACCATGTGAGACCTGGGGAGGGAACTTAGGTCATCAGGAACTCAGGCCACCAAGCTTGGTAACAGGTACACATACCCACTAAACTATCTCACTAACATTTTCAAATGTGTGGCTCAGTAGCATTCAGTAAATCTACACTGCTGAGCCACTGTCTACCTCCAGAGCTCCTGTTTCTCAGACCAACACTCTGCTGTCAAACAGTAGCGTCTATGCCCCCTCCACAGCCNCTGGTACCCACCACTGTGCTTTCTGCCTCTACGCACATGGCCATATAAGGGGATGCTGGAGTAGTTATCTTCCAGTGACTGGCATATTTCACTGGCACAATGTCCTCCTGGTGCTATAATGCTCATCAGAATGCATCCCACGTAAATCCAGCATGTCATTCAGCCTCCTTCCATGGATGAACACATTTGATCAATGAAAAGTGGAACTGTGAGTCACAGGTGACATTTCTCTCACTTGGCCAATCTTCTCTAACTGCTGCCTTGCTCAAGCTCCCATGACACAGTCTCCTCAGAGCCTTCTCTCAGACACTACCAGCACTTCCTCTTTCACTACTCTTCCTTCACGACTCAGGACTCACAGCACTTTTGCTTTATAGCCTGGCTTCCTAGATTATTTCCCTTCCATGAAACTGGTCCTAAGATGGTGCAGGTGGCTCAGAGAATGCCCTCCTTCCTGCTGTGCCAAAGCCCTGAGAGCTGCCCTGTGACCTGCAGTTGCCTGATGTCTTTGNAGACAAGCAACACACCCAGTGCCTCTCACTCCCGTGGACCTGTGCTTCCCAGAACCTTCCTCATCTCATCCTTGTCCTTGGCTCCATTTCTCTCTCTGCTAGCTTCTGCTCCCCACATCTGCAGCACTCAGCCTGTTAGCACCATCCCAACCCTGCGGGCAATATCTCAATTATCTAGCTCAGTGGTTCTCAACCTTCCTAATGCTGTGACCCCTTAATACATTTGTGGTGACCCCCAACCATAAAATTATTTCATTGCTACTTCATAACTGTAATTTTGCTACTGTTAGGAATCATATGTAAATATCTGATATGCAAGATATCTGATATGTGACCCCCCCAAACGGGTCGTGACCTGTAGGTTGAGGACCACTGATGTAGGTACTGCTCCAGCCCTTGTCTACACAACTCTGCACCTTCCCAGTGTAGCCTGCTCTCACCCCCACTACTGAGAGGCATGGCTAGCACTCTGAACATTCACCACAGTGCACCCTGGGCATCTCACTGGAGAACACCGGTTGCCACAGTGCACCCTGGGCATCTCACTGGAGAACACCAGTTGCCACAGTGCACCCTGGGCATCTCATCCAGCTCTTGGATGCCTGCCCTTCCTATGCTCTGCCCCTCCTACTTCACTTGTTCCACCCCACTGGCCACTTAAGACCTGTGACTCAGCCTGGAAGGTGTTTTAAATTCAAATTGGCTTTGAGGTTCTTTCCTTCTCAAGGCCTTTGCACTTGCCAAGCACCCTGCTCTCCCACTGGTTATGCTTCATTATCTTCCACAGCATCAGTGGTCAGCTGTGATGTTGTGGACTCACTGATCTTCCAGACAAGGGAAATCCTCCAGTGGGAGGATTCCAGGACCCTACATATTTAAATATATTGTGGCCGCAGCAATTGTGTGATAATTTTTGAGGTCCTATTTTCAACAAACCTTAAATAATGCAAGGGCAGGATCAGGGCTGCTTTGACATCCACTGTAGCTCAGTACCCAGGGATCAAGCACTGTCCATTTGGATTCCCNCTGTGTGTATCCCTGAGAGGAGAATCCTATGGAAGTCTTCTCAACCATAAGACCATCACCATTGGTCTTCAATTTTAACATCCTTTCTGTAGAGCCCTGTGGGGTCTGCTGAGGTGGCCTTGAGTGAGGTCAGGATCTTGAGGATTCTTAGATGCTGTTCCAAAATCTCAGCTAGCCCAGAGCCTATCAGGGCTGCTGCCTGGGGCAGGGCTTCCCCATGGAACTATGCTCATCTCTATGACTGGCCTGTGTGCCGGATTCAGTCCCTGTTCATGTNAGCATCCCTGCAGTATGTATTATGTGTCCAGCTAATCATTGATGAGAGGAAACAGGTAAGAAAAGAAGGTGATACCGTCTGGGAAGTTGCTTTAGGTGACAACTTGCTGCTGATATTCTTTCTCCTGGACTAGATGGCCAGGAATGCAGCCTGTTCAGATGAAGCCCGTACCATGGTTCAATGGCTGTGAGTTAGGTAGCATACAGAAGGTAGGGTGCACACAAATTTAGAGCTGTTTTCCCAGAGTTAGGTAGATTTTGTCAGGTGTTTCCAAGCTGGTGGTTTGCTTCCCTTGGTAGAGAAATGCACATGCTTATTACTCCAGTCCTGGACTCTAATGGCTCCAGCTTGGAAGCTTTTTGTAAATATTAGGCAACTGAACCACTCCAGGCCCTGCCTCTACTGGGAACTGCTGGGATATCCCTCATCTGCCGTTTNTCCTCCATAAAAATCAAAGGTGTTGGGAGGCTCACAGTGAGACACCAGGCACACAAGAGACTACCCATGCCTGTGGGTACCCCTTGTTAGTCCNCTCTTTCCCACAATGCCCCATGGCTTATCTTCCTTTATGGTAGATAACCTATTCATGTGTTCTTTTCAGAGACTTGCTTAAGTGATATGGCAGAGAAATATTGGATTTCTTTCTTTGAATAATTTCCTTAAGGGGAGTTGCTATAGCATCTTGGAGTGAAGGTTCCATCTCGGGCATCTTTAATTCCCATTCCCTCACAGCCTTTTATCACACAGAAGGGCAACTCCACCCCAAGCAGCCCATTATCAACTCTTGCTCTACCTTCTCCATTCCCAAGACTGGTGTGAATCTGGGACTGAGTGCATCACAGTATGTATGATCGTGCCTGCCTGGAAGCAATGATGGTGCTTCATACCACGCACCTTGCCCACCGTCTGCATGGAGTATCAGACCTGAGGTCTGCAGAAATATAGGTAATACTTCTGACTTACTCAAAAAGATAGGAACCCATATTTGACTGCCTCATAGCAAGAACTCAGCACTGGGCTTGGGGTATAGTTCTGTGATAGAGTTTTCACTCAGCATGATCAAATCTTCAAACCTAGCACAAAAAAAAGAAAAGAAAACTAAAATGATCCTACTGCTTGTTGAGGAAATTATTTTACTTGTTTTGACAGAGCCATATCCTCTTAGAAGATAACCATCTTGTGGCCCTGACTTCTTTTCCCACCAGAAATGGCAGGAGGAGTTTGGAGGCACATTACAGGGATTTGAGTCCCCAAGCTTAGGACCTAGCCCTGTCTGCTTCCCATCCTGGTAAGACATGCCTGGCTGCTTTTGCTTTCTGAGCATACAGGTTTCAGAGCTAAAAAGGCTCTGAGTGTCTGGTTAATGGAACCACTGATCCCTGTACAGGGAACTAGAAGCCAATTGCCTTCCTGCTACAGACAAAAAATGCTCCTGAAATGTGGATGGTTTGTAAGGACATCGGTTATGAATTATGGATGGTTTGTAAGGACTACATTGTAGCAAATGATAAAAGACATTCATTTTCCACTCAATCCTACAGTGATTCAAATAGACTTTAACAAAATCTATTTCAAATACACTCCGTTGTGTACATAGATACATTTATAGTTAAACTTGGAAGTCAGGAGTGTGGCATAGGGCTTACAGCTACTGTTGTGTGCCACCTTGACATCTGGTAAAATTGAGCAAGGCTAGCATGGTTGACTCATAAATTCTGCCAACTGTGCTCTCAGGAACAAGCTCTCAAAGCCAAGCAGAGCCTCCTGCTAGGACCAGAACAGGCCTGCTCCTCACTGAATAGTAGCTTCTACACCTCTGCCAGTCAATGGATTTTTCAAAAAAGACAGTCACATACTCTTGTGGGAAGCAAGAACAGATCACCATTTATATTTCTCATGCTTGTCTTCTGTAGACCCTGACTGTTCACTCTGATCCAAGTATGGCCTACTTATGGCTGTGCATGGCATAGAGCTTCCCAATGCCCTAGGCAATGAGTATATTTAAAGCATTAAATCAATGTCTGTACATGGGGTCCAGTCGAACTAAACAGGAGTCTTGGGAGATCAGTTGCAAAGCCCAGGCTATGGACAGTAAATATGTGAGGCTGAACTGGCTGAGACTGAGCTGAATGAGGGTAGAACATTTGTATAGGGTGGAACAGTCCCATTATAGTGAGTCTTCTCCATATCATATGGGTGAACTTTCTTGCTATGGGCACTGTTATAGATAGCAAGACATATAACTAAGGCCAAAGTATCTGAAAGTGAAATGTCCAGACAATNGGGCCCAGACTGGCCATCTACTTCTACATGGTATGGAGTAGTGTTGTTCCTTGATGAAGTACACTGAATGAGTGTAGAGGTGCCCTGAAAATGAGGGAGTAGAAGATGCATTGCAACCCCTGAGAGTATCGTGTATGGACAAGATTGCTGTCAAGCCAGGTTATTTTTAGATGTATACAAATGGATCATATCTATGGGCTCTGCTCATTTCCTGTTCTTGCCTTAGAAATCCAAGCCTGGCACAATTTGTTCCATTTAGTTTTACTTGACCCAATCTAGGGTTACCTGGGAAGGAATTATCAATGAGAGACTGTGATACAAGAGTCCACAGAGGTATACATACACACACACACACACACACACACACACACACACACACAAATAAAAGGGATGCAGCAGGGAAACAGACTCACTAATACGGGACAAGGATGACACTGCCGCTACCGATCCTGCTGGTCCATCTGCTGCTGTCCTGTCCTCCCCTGGGTGGGAAGAAGACCAACCCCAAGTGTGAATCCTCAGTTTTAACCAGTTATGTACTCAGAAAAGGCCATGCCCATGGGGCCAGATANCCCAATGGTCATTGGCTGAACTGAACAAATTCTCNCAACAATACTGTCTGAGTTAGATCACCATGTCTGTAGGGGTTGTCTTGATGACATTAATCGATTTGAAGAGACTCAGCCTAAAAGTGAGTGGTACCATCCTAAGGGTTTGGGTCCTTTGACTGGGAAAGTGAGGTGACTGCCAACATTCTCTCCAGCTCTTGCTCTTATGATTTCCCTGCCATGGTGGACTATAATCTGGAATTATGAGCCAAAATAAACCCTTTCTTCCCTAAATTTTTGGAAATTTATCAAGGCAATGGGAAATAAAACTATGACACTAATTTTGGTTTATTTCCAAAATATCTGACTGATCTCAGTAGCAATCTGAGTGATGAACTTGAAGAAGTTTGTGGTAGGAATAACTTGAATGTCCCAAACTAATGGAGCGGTTCACTCTAAATATGAGAGATACTGTACTAGAACAAGGCTAGTAGCTGTGATCTAAAGAAGTAAAGAGGGATAGATGTCAGGACACAGGAGACTGCCATAGTGGAGAGAGTCAACGCCCATTCTGATCTCTGAGTGGAGGTTTGAATCAGGAGCATGAGCTGAACAAGTGAGGAAATACTTGAAATTCTTTCCAGTTGAGGAAAACAATATTCAGGGAAACACTTGTTCTGGGAAATGGAAGTTGCATGAGCTGGAGTTTCCTTTGATTGAAATGTAGTTGACCACATGAAGAGGACTACACAGGAATTCAAATTTTTGAAATTAAATTGGGGTCAAAACTGGGAAATCTTAAATGCCAAAGCAAGAAGATAGATTTTTATTCTTCAGTCAAGAAGAATTGATGAAAACAGCAGTGGCAATGTTGGAAGTACATTTTTAGTAGGAATTTGATTTTAGTTTTGGTTTTGCTATTGTTTGTTTGTTTGTTTTATTTTCAGACACAGTCTTGTGATGTAACCTAATGGTAAACTTCATAGGTGGGCAATGTGTACTGAAGACATGGCTGTTGACTCAATCCACCTTCTGAAGAACATGGTACTTCTGATAAAAAGGAAAGAAACAAAATCACCCATCAATTCTATCTAAGAGTAAAATATAATGTTAGCATTGATTCTGGTCATATACTTGACTTCCTGTCTGGGAAACTGGGAACTTTGATTGTCTCTAGGTCCAGCCTAGCTGTTCTGAGTGCATGTCCAGGTCTGGCTCAACTGTCCTGGGTACATGTCCAGGTCAGGCCCAGATGTCCAGGATGCATGTCTAGGTCAGGCTCAGCCTATCCTGGGTACTAGATACACTAAAGAGGACCCTGAGCTGCCTCTTACTACCATAAAAGTAATGTCAGGTAACCCATATCTCTAACCTCATTATGAAGGCTTGATAGATATACCAAATTTCAAATCATGCTTTTAAATATCAGGAGAAAGGAATAATATTTGTTGTGAAAACAAATATAAAAAAATCCTCAATGAAATACTAGCAAGTTGAAGTAATTTATGTATGAAAACTAAAACAAAGACACACCAGAGAGGTGCTGAAAGCCAGAGAAGAGAAACGTACAGATTAGAGTATATATTGCCAGATTGGGTCTAGAAAGATCCTGAGCTTCCAAGAACCCCAGAACAATTGACCTTCAAATTCCATTCAAGCACTACACTACTTTTCTTCTTGGAACGTCACATAGGGCAAGACTCAAGAGTGAGGGTCGAGGTCTTGCCCGAAGAACAGAGCCAGTTGTGTCGTGCTGTGCAGATAAGACTTCATAGTTCAGGTTAGCTGAGGCAGTTGGAATATAAGNAGCTCAGATACACTCCAACTACATCTTGTCCCTTCTTAAGCTTTACATGATAAAACCAATGACTCTGCCCACCAGAGAAAATAGGCATTAAATGAAATGTAGTTTGACTTCCAACAATTTCATGATCATATATAGAAAAAAGTAGAATTTATGATCATCTACATAAAAGACCCTTTCTGT
>LZPO01108097.1:138805-155108 GCA_001675575.1 Neotoma lepida | reverse complement strand
GAATTTTGAGACAGAGTCTCATGCAGGCAAGCCCAGCCTTGAACTTAAGATCCTCCTGCTACAGTCTCTAGAGTTCATCACCATGTTCTTCTTCTATTATCCATATCTGTATTGAAAAAAACTGGATAAAATCTCCAGATCTGAATCTTCCCAATCACTAGTTTTACATAAATTAAGTTTCAATATGAATTCAGTGTTCTATTTAGGCAGTNTGTCTGCTTTGCAGTGTGAGTGAACTATCAACAAGTCTCTCTCAGAAAGGATCACTTCATAGCTAGAAATGTGTAATCATATGAAAATATAGAAAAGCCCCTGCAGTACTAATTTCAGTTTTACATTCTTTCATAAAATCTTTTCAGTGATAATGTGTTTCAGCTATATAATTATACGGGTAATGAGAAAACCTACAGATACATGGAATGAAGAGTGAGTTCACGAAGGTACCAGATCCATCAACTTTGTCTGAAGTGGTGGCTCAAGCCTGTAATCCCTCCCAGTACTCAGGAGGCTAAGCCAGGAGGATCTCTAGATCAGAGGCAACATGGTAAGACCTTGTTCTCAGAAACTCAAAGAAATAGGTAAAGACTTAGGTACAGTCAAGTCAGTCAGTATTTAGAAATCTAGGCCTAAATGACAACAGCTTTAGTCTGAAATGAAAAACATGAACTGTCATTCAACAAACATTAGCATTTCTATCATGAAGAAGTATTTTAATTAGTCAAGATAACTACAAAAATCAGAGAGGGCATTATAACTATTAAGAATAACCTTAAACGGATGTGCTATTTACATAATACACTGAAACCACTAGGAGAGCTCTCTTNAAGAATACTACTCCTTCATGTTTTAGGATTACATGCTGGACATCTAAGAAAAAAGGGAGTGAGGAGCATAGTACAAAAGAAAGAAAGCTCTACAGTAAGTTAGTGAAAATACTCAATTCATACATCAAATAAAACAGAGCCCACTGGGTACATGCCAATATCAGACATAAAGACAGTCCTGTAAATGGTTGAAGAAACAGAACACTGGAAATTGTGAACAGACCAACCAAAAATTTAAAAATTTGTACTTAAATACAATCTCAGACACAAACTAAATGAAATTTTATTAAACCACACACTGAAGTTCAAAGAAGCAAACAGGATAAATACTGGCAATTAGCCAAAGAAAACTGCTTTGTCTGTTCAAAGGCATCACTGGCAAATTCAAAGAGTGAAGGATGAACTTGACAGTACATAGAATGCCCAGGAAGGCATTTCCTGAAAATACCAATTATAACCAACATACTCATTAAAAACTAAGCTGATATACATATTACATAAAACCACACATACATATGTATTTATCTTTAAAAAAAGTATTGTGTTAATGTATGTTTTGTATGAGTACAAGTGTACCAGGCCATGGGGCAAGTATGGAGGTCAGGGGGCAATTTGGGGGAGTTGATTTCTCTTCTTCCATTGTGAGTTCTGGGGCTCCAATTTAGGCAGTCAGACTTGCAGGGCAGATGTTTTTACCCACTAAGAAATCCTGGCAGTCCTGAAGTTACTTATCTTCTGAAGAACAATAATGTTTGGGAAACAAACTACGACAAAATAAACTTTTCAACAGAGAAATGCAGGATTTCCCTAGCCCGATATTACTACTCACAGTGTAAGAAGAAAAAGAAGCCACAATATAAAACTATGTACTGAAGAGCAAGTGCTAAGCCAAGCAGCTTAACTATTAACCTTTTAAATCTCTTAACCCATACTATGGAGTTAGGACAGAGAAAAATTCTTGGTGGTGGCCAGACAGGGAAAACTTAAATAACAAAAATAAACAAACAAAACAAAAACACTTCATATCCCAATGTGTTTAATTTTTTATATTTGTAAATATTCTCTTAGCACTTAATGACAAAACTAAGAAATCAATTATAATGTCTGCCTTTATCTGTAGTTTTGCTTTCCCCAGTTTTAGTTACTCATATCAGTATCAGTTAAAAAATATTGAATAGAAAATTTCAGAAACAATTCATAAATTTTAAATAGTGTGACATAATGAGTAGTATTATGATAAAACTTTGCACCGTCCTGCTCTACTCTGCCAGGAACTACTCATCTCTATGTCTAAAGTACCTGAACTTTATGTGCAACCCACACATTACCCATTTGCAGCCACACTGGTGCAACAGTGTTAGAAAGGAGGCAGCAAGGCAGAAGAATGCAAGGGCAGATGAACTCTAGTGGTACAGCAGGGCATATAAGAAAACACATAGCACAGTCATGATGATACTGCACATACAGTAACTGGCCCTTAAGATTATGCTGCCTAGTGATGTCATAGCCAGTTTAATCTGTGTAAGGACATTTTGCATGCTACATACAAGAAGATTGCCTAGCAACAGTTTCTCAGAATGTACCNGTGGTTAAGCAATACGACTATACTTTTAGTAGTCATTTTCTTTATGTGTTTAAATAATATCAAATANGGGTGTTCATAAAAGGAAAGCTTCGGTCTGTGATATNAATAGTCATGCATTACTTGATAAAAGGGATGCAATCTTAAAAATGTGTCACCGTACAAATATAAAGTACACTTACATAAACCTAGAGAGGCCAGCTTTCTATATGCCTAGGCTATACAGTAATCGTCACATGAACAGGGCTGGCTTTATCATCAATGTGCAGGCCACAACTGTACTCATCAATATTCACAGTACATAAAGAACTCATACAACTGACAAGTTAAAGAGACAAAACTTTAAAATAGAATTTGACTAAAGGACCAACTTGGACACTTAGTGAGAACAGAGAAGAATTACTAACAAGTATCTGTGAACAGTAGAAACACTCTAGAGACACGGTAGCTCTCAGATTTTCAGCTGATAGCTACATATGAATTTTTTCTTTAGTTGGAAGTTTCTGGTAGGAACATTCCTAACTAATATTCTCTATACAAACAATATGAAGCCATACAACACACAGTCTACTATATTCATCTGAACCTTGCACTGCCCTGCTCCATCTTACCAGGAGTATAACAAACCATACCTTTGTATTACTTTCTTTTATATTTCAGAAAGCTAAAGTGATCAACATGTTTCAGTAAAAATCCCAATGTTTACCAAGTTTCTTAACTGGAATACTCTCCAACAACAGAACAGTAAGGTATACTTGAAATATGTCCATCTATATACAGAGAAATATAACAAAATATAAAAAACACTCCTTACTATATTTACCTGGTCACATTTAGTTTTATTTTTTTCCTTCCCTATATGTGTATTATAATTAAACTAAATTTTCAAAATACTAAAAGGAAAAAAGTTGGTTGTATTTATTTAAAAGAACTCCTAGCACTATGGATGCTTATGATTTTTTAAACTCTCAGAATAAAAATCAAAGATTACCTAAAAGCCAAGAACCCACCAGCAGAGCATTTAAGTCAACATTCTCAAGTAGCCAAATCAAGTATTACTCACCACACACAGCCAAAATGACCCACACAACACTCTGCTTAAGATGCACATATACCCTAGGACCCCCATAGCCAGTGTATCATCTTCATGACTCTTTTTATTCAGTCAGACTTTAGTGTAGTAAAGAGCACTATTCCCTCAAAATAATTATTTATAAATTTCCATGATGAGAGCAAGAACAGATCAAAAAATATGATCTTTTCAACAATTCACATTAATGGGGGTCTCTGAAGGAATCAATTTTTCTTAACAAATACAAATAACTTCAATACTTCATCAATCAAATCAAGACAGTTTCAAATATTCACAAGCGCAAATGATACGACCGTATCCAGCCAAAATGCATCATAACCAAATCAAGTATCTTACCCAGATCGTGTTTGCTCTTCTTCCGCATCTACCTCTGTGCCGAGGGACTCCTCTGCCCTAGCTGTATCACTGTCTTTGTCTTCCGAGTTTTCCTTTTCTTCTTGTTTCTTAATGTTGGCTTCTTTTTCTTGATCAGGCTGTGCAGGTATAGATTCTAATAAACTCTTTTTACTTCCCTAGAGAAAGATCAGAAGAACTAAAACCAACAGTAAAAACTTAAGCCTAAATCCATGATCCTAGTTGTCAGCAACAAGAGGTGCCAGCCAATATGACAAGCTATTACTACTGATAACCAGCATGCTCTGGAAGAAACTCCTACATTTTAAAGAACACACTATATGAAAACAGCTAAAACTCAGTTTGAAGAGTTACTATAAAAACTACTCTAAAGTCACATTTGAGGGCTGGGGATATAGCTCAGTAGAAGAGTTTGGGATTCTGGGTTTAATCCCCAGCATATCAAAAACTAACAAATGCCCTTAACAAAAGATACAATGAAGGGGATGGGGAAATGGCTCAGTGGTTAAGTACACTGGCTACTCTTCCAGAGGTCCTGAGTTCAATTCCCAGCACCCACATAGGGGCTCATACTCATCTGTAACTGTAGTCCCATAGGATCCACTGCCCTCTTCTGGTGTGCAAATGTACATGCAGACAAAACACCCATATAAATAAATAAATAAATCTTTTTAAAAAAAGATATAATGAAGTGTAATACTGCTTAATACACTAGTAAATTAATTTGGGGAACTTTACAAAGGCTGTAGAAAATATATCATTGTCAGGTTACCAGAGAGGGTTTGATGTTTTCTTTTCTTTCACTTTCATCTTCAGCGGGTGTCTCCTCTTTTGGTACCATGTTCTTATTATCTTCCACATTTAATTCTTTGATCTCTGTCTCACTTTCTTCCTTAACTTTTATCTCTTTATTTTCACAATCTTTACACGGCTTGTTAAGAACTTTCTCTGGCAATGCCATCTGAAAGTCAATATTAGCTGACCTGCAGTACTCCTCAAAGCCATATAAGTACCTGGAAACATACAGAGAGGATACATTTGGTAAGAAACATTCCAATATATTACTGAACAGTGGGGGGAATTGCTTTGGTTTGTTTTCTTTGTTTCATCTTTTGAGGCAGCCTGAAGCTGGAGGTGACGCAGAAGTCTCCTGGGGTCACAGGTATGCATTTTCATGCCCGAGTTACAGAGTTGTTATTTAATATGCATTTTGTTTTAGGTTATAATCACTTCAGTACATTCTAATTATTTATCCCTTGTCTTTTATTGAGAAAAAGTCTAATTATGTAACCCCCAAATCCTTAACCCTCCTACCTCAGCCTCCCAAATTCTGGGATTATAGACGTGGGCCACTACGCCTAGGTCCTCCCTCCTCAGCCCCCGTTTAAAAAAAAAAAAACCACAAATAAAACATCAAATAAAGCAAATCGATTTTTTAAAGTTACAGGAAAATGGATGGGGCTAGAAACAATCACTCTGAGTGAGGTAACCCAGACCCAGAAAGACAATCACGTTTTCGCTGTGAATGTTACTGCTGAATCTTCAGACTATATGTATTTTATTAGGAATACCCACAAACGTCAGGGAATTACTAAGGGGTCACAGGGAGGGACTTTTAAGGGAGGGGGTGGAATACACTTGTATAAAAGGTTAAAAGGGAATAATGGAATATGAGGGTTAAACTGGAGTGAGGAGTGGGGGTTATGATAGGAAAGATAATAGGGGGATGGATAAATAACACTGAAGACCTTTTGAGGAAAACATTACCCTCTAATAGGGCAACAATGCCCATACCAGACACCAGAGGATAACAAACAAAAAGTCCAGTGGAGGTATGAGTTACTTCCTTTGGAGTTATTGGCTTGATGCTCTATAGACCCTCCCCAAACATTACAGGCTATTGCATTGCTCTTGGTTACTCTCCAGAACTGGACAGTAAGATCCTATTGCTGAAGATATCACATGCTTGAGTAATAGGTCATGATGAAATCAAGCTATTACAAACCTGGATGCTTCATCCCTACATGCTCACTTTTATAGTGCTGGAAGGTGCTATGCAAACTACTAGAAGAGAAAAGTGATCCTCAATCATATAAGCTACAATAATGACTGGCCTGGAAAGGCATGTCCACTAGGGCAACAGTGGCACAAACATTATAGGAGTAAGCAACTACTTTCTGATTAGACTTAAGTCCAACTTCAGAGAATGAAACCCATACCTGGGTACCATTATCAGGCTAGGAACATGTGGTTACACATGTCACAGGCACTAAGGGACAGCCTACTATTACTATTGCAGTTAAATAGACATAGTATTAAACTAACTCCTAATGATTTATCATTATACTCACAGATCACCTGAGAAATTCCTATTTGCAGTAGACAGTAACCCACAACTAACTAACAGTTAAGGTACAGAGAATAACAGACTGCCGAACGGTCATTCATAAAGAGAGAGGGGAGAAATATGTGTGTGTGTGTGTGTATACACATGTAAATGTGGGGGGGGGCCACAACCCCCAGCCCAAGAAGCAGAGATTATTCTGGAGAAGAGATGGAAGTGGGGGAGGGAGGGAAAAGAAGGGAAGAGGGGAGAGAGACAAAGTTGAGTGGGTGGAGAAGGCAAGGTGAATTGGGGAAGAGTTGGGGGTGGATATATCAAAACACACACGAAGCTCTCAGAGAATTTAAAATATACCTGTGGTATGAGTGAAAAGTTATAATCTAAATAAAAGTATCAACAGTAGCTACCAGAAGGATTAGCAGAAGCTATTAAAATTATTCATGGTAAAAATCTATTGTTGATATTTCTAATGTGCAAGGTATCAGGAACTTCAGTAAACTGCATTCAATCAGCAGATTACTCCTAAGAGGTAAACTGTAGGAACCCCCTCTTTATGTAAGTAAACTAAGATGCAGGTAAACCATATAGGGTCGAAGATCACCAACAGCTAATAATGGGATCTCTTTGGCTTTGGGACATTTTTAATTTCTATGCAGTTCCTTTTCAAAGGATCCTGGCATTCAATATTTCCTTTACAGATTCTTATCTAATACCTAGAAATATTTCTAGAGTAAAAATTTCCATTTTCTTCTAAATTAGCTTAAGTTAAATGATATATCCCATGTTGGTTTCTAGGTAAGATATTGAAGATAGTCACATCTAGTACACTGGCTTACTTTTTATAAGCACATTTAACATTGTATCCTGCAGCTGAATTTAAGACAGGGATCCCAAGGTCTTGGTAAACTTGCTTCCAAACAGCTCCACTTTCAATCTAAAGGACAAAGGAAATAAAAATTTTCAAATTAAAGGTAGGAAGGTAGTAACACATTTTACATACATAACAAATATGATGTGCTTACATTTCTTAGTTCTAGGCTTAAAAGCATGAAAAATACCATATGATAAATTTTAAATATGGTTTACAAATAAAAAGCTTTATTACTCTAACAAATGTCAGACATTTCTAAGTATCAAAATACTGGGCCATTAGACTTTTAAATAAATTCAGTTATGGTAAATGTTCAAGTACACGTTTTCAAATCAATGCTTCTAACAAAAAGAAAAAACTGAAAGCATATTCTTCCCATCAAACTCACAAGCTAGTAAGTTAAAACTACTGTATGAATTTAGTAAGGCATTTTAATCTATAGCACATTCTGAGTTGGACGAATCACACATCATAACTTTACAACACCATCGCAGATCAGCTCAACAGTTTTAGTGAGGGAAGGAGGGAAGAGCTTAGTGTAATGGCACACACCTTTAATCCCTACACTGGGAAAACAGAAGCAAGTGGATCTCTGTAAGTTCCAGGCCAGTCTAGATCTACATGGAGAATTCCAGGCCAGTGAGGACTACATACTAAGATGATGTTTTTAAAAAGAAAAAGGAAAAAAAAAAACAGCATTTCCACCCCTGTGGCTGTGCCTTGACTCTTGACTCAGACAGGACTTTATCAAAGTCTGACACACTCAACAGGGAATCAGACTTGCCACTGAAGAAAATCATCTTTACTCTGTGTTTCTAAACTGTACGTTTCATCCTAGTTTCCTTACATTCTTATTAATAAGCAATAATTTTAGAGATGACAGATATGTAAGGAAGTACATTATATGAAAACCACATTCAACTATATTATTTATAGTGAAATTATAGTACTTACATTATCAAATCCTCCAAGTTTGTGTACAAGTCTGAATAACTTAAAAAGATTCAAATTCCGATACCCAAGCACAGGTCGCTTGTTAATAGGTGTACCTATTAAAACACAAACTATATTAGCACCATGCTATATATTTTTATCTAAAATCTCAAAAGATTCACATAACACCAATGATTACCACATACATACTCCACAGGACCAAAAAAAAAAGCAAAAACAAAACCCCACAACTTTCTTATCTAAACCTATGTCACCATTTTTTTTTAAGTTTTTACACACCAGATTTTTACAGTCTTATGTTTCTTTCTAGCATCTTCTCTCTGGTGATATAGAGGATGAATACCAAGTAAGGTTTAACGAATTGCAAATCTTTCAAACATTAAGGAGACAAAGCTGAGAAAAACTAAAGAAGTACTGAGATACACACTGGGCAGCTGTCAATCAGTTATTTTATGAGGCTTTGTTTGTGCTTTACTTATTAACACTCCAAATGATTTGCCAGTAAAGCTATACTTTTGTTTCTTTCGTCAGAGGTACCCACAAGGAGACACTAAGTAAAACTACCAAGATGTCAAAAAGTGGTAGAGGAAGTAAGAGGACCGAGCCAGGCTGACACATCATTTCCCAAACCCAAGTGGGTGAGTGATTAGCATACCATTATCATTCTTCTCTGATTAGGCTTTACTCATTTTCTGCACTTTTTCTTGTCTATCACACAAAACTATACGGAAGGCCATGCTTTTTAGGCTAATTCTCCAAGTATACAAACAAATAATATAAGGATCAAAAATATTTAACATTAAAAACAAAAAAATACCCATACCATAACAGCCATTACCTTTGCAAGTACAAAAAAAGACACCCAGAACCAGTTCCTGAAGGTCTAGGTTGGCATGGTAAATTTTTAAAGATTTAGCATATATCCTCTGCCCTGCTTTAGTTTGTGTGTGCCTGCATGTGTGTGAGACCAGGGACTGACCAAGTTTTAGACATGCTAGGTAAGTATTCTACCAATGAACTATGAACTTGGCCCACTTTTCACTTTTTTTGAGATTTTTATTTTATGTGAATGATGTTTTGTATGCATGTACGTCTGTGTACCATATGTATGCCTGATGGCCTCAGGTCCCATGGAGTTGGAGCTACAGACAGTTGTTAGCTACCAAGTGGGTGCAAGTCCTCTGGAAAATGTCAGTACTGTTGTCCACTGAGCCATCTCACCAGCCCTCCTTCGTACTTCTCATGTGTTCATGTTTCTGTACATGTACATGTACATGGAGGCCAGAGGCATTTGTTTTTTCAGGTGTCTCAATGATTTCATCTATTTGGCTACACTGGTAGGCATGTCTCTGCCTTCCCAGTACTAGGATTCCATGTACACGCCACCACATCTGGCTTTTTAAAATATTAGTAATGAGGATTGAACTCATATACTCACACTTTACCAAGTAAGCCATCCCTCAGCTTTATTTTTACTTTTGAGACAGGTCTCACAAATTTGCCCAGGTTGGCTTGAATCCTCTTTGGCTCAGCCTCTTGAGTAGCTGAAATTTCAGGTTTATACCACCAGGCCCAATTTTAGTCCTTATCTCCTTTGGAGAGTATGGTTTAAGAAGGGTTTCATGTATCCCAGGCTAGCTTCAAATTTGCTATGTAGCTGAGGATCATCTTGAACTTGTAAATCCTCCACTGGAGAGTGCTAGGATTGACTATAAGCACTTACCACAACACTCGGTTTATGTGGCTTCATGCACGCCAGAGAAGCACCGTTATCAACTTAGCCACATCACCAGCCCTACTCTTTACATTTCTTTTGCAAAATTAAGAAAATTCAGAAACCTGCCACACTCAGGTNGAGGCTGTCATAGTTTTTTTTTTTTTTTTTTTTTTTCCTTTTTCAAATTTCTTTTCTTTTTGTGTGAGTGAGAGGGAGCTTTTTGATACAGGATCTCACTATGTAGTCCAGGCTAGCCTCAAGCTCACAATCTTCCACACTAACCTCCCTAGTGCTGAGATTAAAGACAAGAACCATCACATCTAGCCTACACTTCTTTCTCTATTTCTGGACCTCTACCTAGTTAAATTCTCTTGGTCTATGAGCCCGAGTCTTAGGAATCACTCAATGCCCAAACAATGTTTTCTATCTTGCACACAGTTAAGAGTGACACGCTCACCCCCATCTTCCATGAATTTACACAGCAAGAGTGACGCACTAGGCTCCATCTTCCATAAACTTACACAGTAAGAGTGACACACTCACCTCTATCTTCCATGAACTTATAAAGCTGCTGAAGAAAGTTCTCCCTTTCCTCTGGAAATGGTTCTATTTCTTCCTAATTTTAACCACAGAAGAAAAGATAGTTTTCCTCAATTCAGAATTTTATTAATACAAGCAATTTCTTACCAACAGCAAAAACTAATACTCATTCAAATATTTCAAAGGCAGTTTACAAAATATTTTTTACTACTAAGCTGTTCAAAACCAACTAAGTCTAGACATTTTGCACTATATAGAAAAACACATCCTAAACGGTATCTCAACAAAATTCCAATTGTCAATTTTTGTATAAGAAAAGACTCTATTAAAACTGTTGAACTCTGTACTGTTATCAGAGATCTATTCTTAAAATCAGGGTCACAGGCTCAAGAACACCTACTCTCACTTGTATTAAAATTGGGTTAAAGTTTAACATTAAAGCTGATTCCATTATTGTTCCTCAAGGAACTCAGTAAGCACAGGTCCCATTTGCTCTAAGTATCCATTACAGGCAGCCCCACTGTATAGTACTTCAAGCTTATATAATCAGTGAAGTGGGGAACAAACTTGATCTACAATACCTGAAGATTCAGACTTAGGGAAATCTTCAAGTAATAAAATAGTTCCCCGAATTATCAATTACAAGGGAGGGACTAGCTTCTTGCTGCTGTGGCCAAGGGCTGTGGCAGTAGGGAGCTGGTCCTGAAGCAACCTGCAAGGAGCAGGGTAGTAGGTAAGATTGAGGAACTCACCAATTCATTGACTTTCATCCATTCAACAAACAAAAAGCACCTGTAAGTGTAGGCACTATGCTAGGTGCTGAATCAAATGAAAGAAAAAGCTATGGAGCCTGCTGTGACAGAACATGGTCAGGAGTAACTGCAGAGAAAATGACTCAGCACACATAAGCAAGCTGTGCAGTTACTCTAACTGGAAGCAAAGTTCTAATAGTCATAGGAGATCCAACTAGTACACTAAACAAAGCTAAACATATTTGTAATTTGGAAAAAATCATATGCCCACTGCCATTGTTCTAGTGAATTTTTCCCTTTCTTTTAAGGAGAACTTTTTGGAGCAAAGGATGGTAAATTTTAAAAAAGAACAAAACATATCAATAAAATATTCAGTTGGTACTTAGACAAAGAAAAAATGACAACTATTAACTTGTTTATAAACCACATTTCTTAATTTAAACAGCCTACATATAAGGTTTTGGTAAGGCGGTCAAATACAAATATAAAGGAAAAAAACTGAAGAAATTATCCTAAATGTTACTGGGGTAAAATACTTGACTCAAACCACATCAAGTTTGTTTCTATTCCATAAATATCTAAGCTTGTATGTAACTTAAAACGTTTGACTAGTGATCAGATTTGCTTCCACCAGCACCCCCAACCCAGATTTGCTTTTATAAAAATATTTCTAAAACACAATCTAAGCAACAAAATGTTTGATAACTGACATTTACTGACCATCTTTATAGGTTATACACTATGATAAACACTGAGAATATAAGAATACTAATAACATAGGGAACTTCTCTTTGAGCTTACAAATAAATTAGTAAGATAGAAAAACAAGCAATAAACCTAAATAAGAGAGGTGGGGAGAGAGAGAGAGAGAGAGAGAGAGAGATGCATGTAAGCACATATAAAAATACATGGGAAAAAGTACACAAAAAAGTTGTACTTCAGAGAATGGAGCGATGGAAGTTTGCTAATCTGAAGGATGTTATGGTTTTGGAGTTTTGGAATCTGTCCCCATCACCACTACCACCACACACATGCAGGATGAGGAATGGACAGAGAGAGAAGCATTAGTGCTAATGTGTGAAAGAAGAGAAGCAGCAAGGTATGTAAGATGCTGCTGCTACAGTTCAGAGTTCACAGGGAAAGCAGAGACAAACACGATAAAGGGGCAGAGGCTAGACCATCACGGAAGCTTTACACTTGGAGCTTTACTTTTATACTTAAAACAAAACAAAAAAACTATTCAGAGATTCTAAACACAGAATTGGTCATTCTGACTTTTAACTGTTTATAAAATACTAGAGGTAGAAGCCAGGGCCTCCAGCATGCCACGCAAGCGGCCAGCCAGACAACACCTCACCCACAGCTCTCGTTTTAATACTGAGAGTAAAAGGCAGACTTAGGCCAGACTGAACTAGAAAAGTTTCTGTGCTATCCTTTGTCACAGCACTCTAAACACAACTTCCAAAAAGCTCCTATTTCATTAACTCTTTACTTCAATTAAATGACCTGAAAGCATGACATACTCACAGAAATTACTGTGATTTTCCAAATAGAAAACACAGTTCACTTCATGGTCAAAACAGTACGTGTTATTATCCGCACAACTCTTACTCAGTAATCTGTGTTAGAATACCTTTCACCTGCAGACCTGAAGTCACAATAAAATCTAAAAGTTTAACTCCATGATCCAAATTAATGCATAAGGAAATCCATGTGTATCAAATTAAAATGCTTTCATTCTGAGAATCTAAAAGATGCTAACCTTCACTTTTTTCTTTACTGCTGTCTGGACATTATTCTGGACACTTTTCCTAATGTGTTGGTAGTTATGAAGATGCATAACTATCATGAGGTGGTAACCATGAACATGACAGTGCAAACCACGTTAAGGACTAGGTGGTATTTTAGTCATCTTAAAAAGTAAAAGCACTCTCAATCACCTAGGATGAGATTAGGAAACTAATCTGAATCCCCCAAGCCTACATTTCTGTTTTCAGGTAAGAAGCAAACAACTTGATAAGACAAAATTTCATGATGAAAAGATTCCTAACAGTAAAACATTACTTAACATTTTAAAAGGCATCAAATGTTTTTATTTACCTCTTCTTCACTGCTATTATCTTCTTTCTCTTTTTCATCATCTTCTTCCTCCTCCTCTTCCTCAGCTTCACTACTAGAGCTATCTTCTTTCAACTCGGTCTTCCAGTTAGCAGGAATAGTTCTACTTTTGTGAAACTCAAGTGCCTGATCAAAGGCTACAAACAGACCATAACGTTAGCAAACAGATTAAAACCACTGAATTATCTAAAAATATTAAATATGACAACTGAACTGTCTAAAACTATTAAATTGATATAAGCTGTGGTACCAGCACTGACATTTGTTAAGTGTGTGCTAGGTTCCTAGCTCTGTACTAAGAGCTGTTCTATGAAGCCACTCACTTAATCCTTTTAATTGTATGCACAGGAGACTCACTTTATAGCTAGTGAAGTCCACTGCTACCCCTGGAAGGGTTCTTAGATTCAAACAAATACAAGAGGAAACAAACAATTTTCTTCTTTTAAACAAAAATTAAGCTTATGTACTAAAAACAATTTTAAAATAGATGAGTCTCTCCAACTCTAACTGAACCAAACTTGAAATTCTGTTAATCATAAGTTTAAACTAAAATTAGCTAAAAAACAATTAGTCTCCTTTTATATTACATGGTATTAATTATAAATCATAATTTGTTATGATCTTAAGGCAATCTACTGACCCTTCATAGGTAAAGAAAAGTGAAAACAGTAATTTACAATGAGAAAAAAGAAATAACAAAACCAATTACAGCATTTTATCTTCTCTGTCAGACATAACTATTAGAGCCTTTTGACTAGGAATATGTATTAGCAGAGTTAACAAATCAAAATTATCCAGATTCTTATTTTGTCAACCCTGTAAAACAGTAGTGAGTTTACTAGGTAAAATTCACATTATTGAAATAGCTAATAGTGTTTTTTAACTGCTGTCCCAGATGATTACCTTAATTAGAACTTCTATTGAAAAAAAAAGATGTATAACAAGATACATGCATTTTCAAAATATAAATCTGCTGAAAAATGTTAATAAAGTAAAAGACAACTTAAAATCAAGAAAAATAATTTATGCTAGGTGGTGGTGGCACANGCCTTTAATCTCAGCACTTGGAAGGCAGAGGCAGGCAGATCTCTGTGAGTTCAAGCCCACCCTGATCTACAGAATGAGTTCCAGGGCAGTTACACAGAAAAACCCTGTCTCAAAAGAAAAAAAGAAAGAAGAAGTAAAGAAAATTAATTTATAAAACAATTATATGGGTTTTAAATTATTTATGATCTCTCCGAGACTATTCCTTTACCTTGTTTTAATACAGCATCGGGTTTCGGTACAGTGTCACTAGTAATTTCATGGACATCTTTTCTTGGAACTGAAGTACTGCATTATTCAATCAGAAAGATGAGAAAATGAGAGATTAAGACCACAATCATCAAATCATAGACAAATACCAAAAACAATGAGAACATTAACACAAGTAATAAAAACACCTATACATAGGGCTGTAAGTCCCAAATCACACACTGTCTGTGAAAGGATCTTGCCTTAAGATTTGTTTCATTTATACCTGGGTTCAAATTCCAGAACCAGAAAAGACGGAAATGGTATCAGTCCTCTGCCTAGAAACAAATCTACAGCAATGTAATAATGAAAACAAGCATTTGGCTGACAGAACACATAAATCGAATGAGGAAGAACTCAACAGTAAAAGTTGCCATTATCTTGAGATAATAATGAGATTAGTTTAAGGCTGTTAATAAGACAAATTTCTCTAGTTTTTCTTTGTTCTGGGGGTGTTTTCAGTAATATTTCAAGAACTATTTTAGGATTACAAATTAACTTCTAAAATGAAATTAGGCTTCTTATGAAATGCCTCAACCCTAAGGAGAGTTATGTAAAAGACTGGGACAGTTAAATAATAAATACCATTTATTATTATCTAATTTAAATAAACTAAAATTTGGCTTCTATATATTTGGTTTGTATTAACCATCTCTCCTCCCCCCTCAAAAAAACCCCAAATTGTGAAAGTTCAATTTTCAGTGCTCCATTTCTTTAAAAACTTGTTTGGTGGCTAGAAAGATGGTTCAGGGGTCAAGAGTTCCATCTGTTCTTCAAAAGGACCAGAATTTGATCCCTAGCACCCATAAGGCAGGTCACTACTGTCTGCAATTCCAGGCCTAGGGGATCTGACACCCTCTTCTAGTCTCCAAAGACACCAGAAACACAAAAGTGTGTATACACAGACATACATGCAAGCAAAACATCCATACACATAAAATTAAATTTAAAAAATTAAATTTTTTATTTTAAAAATTTCAGGCCCATGTAAAAGTGGGTAAGAATTGTGCAAGTAAGTGTCATACATGCCTCAATTGCATCACAGCAGTCAGAAACTCAGTCAGTTTTATTTACATCTCTATATACCTCCCTCCCACCTCCATACAATTTATACTTCATTTTTCATTATGAATCTTTAAAATACTTTAATGAAAATGTATTATTAAATATCTAAACATGATTACCTTTTCTAGTTTTAGCCAGGTGTAACTGGCAAATGAAACTGTATATATTTAAAGCATACAATGTGATAATTTGATACACACATACTATAAGAAATGATTGCCACAATTCAATTAATTAATACATCTATTACCTTACACAGTTACCTTTTTAGGGAATGGAGTGAGGAGTGAGAAATATCAAGTACGTAAGTATCAAGAACTACAACTGTCACAATATATGTAAGACTCTGAAGCATGAAACTGAAATCTTATGTCCTTTAACTACCATGTCTCCATCCTTCTACTCCCAAATGTAATTTATTTCTTAATATGAAACAAGTACTCAAATTTGGTATTGAAATGTATCTGATTATCTCAATTTTGTTGAAGTTGTTTTCATAGATTATTTTCAAATTGACTTTTCAGAACTTGAAAACCTAAACACTAAACCTCAAGAAGTGGTGACCTAAAGGTACTGATACCTAGTAAGGCTCAGGAGAAAATTATCTGACTTCATCTGGGCATGGTGGCATNAATTTGCAGTCCTGGCTATTAGGAGGCTGAAAAGACATGATACTGAGCCCATGAGAGTGAGAAGAGGCTGGGAAAGAGGAGAAAGGGAAAGAGAAAAGGAAACACACAGTTTCTATATCTAGTTAATTCTTGTAAGTAAAACTAAAAATTTAGAACTCGTTTCT
>LZPO01108097.1:113146-123828 GCA_001675575.1 Neotoma lepida | reverse complement strand
TGTGTGTGTGTGTGTGTGTGTATGTGTGTGTGTGTCTTGGGCCAGTGAAATGACTCAGTGGATAAAGGCACTTGCTGCCATACTTGAAGACCCAAATTAACAGTAGAACAGAACTGATTCCTACAAGTTGTCCTCTGATCTCTATACACATGCTATAGCCACATTCTCACACTCACACACACAAATAAATAAATAATTTAGAAACTCCTTCTTAAAGTAGAAAACACACACATACACATACACACACACACACACACACACACACACACACATACAGGTAGCATTTCAAGAGGAAACCATTTAAATACTCATTAATCTCTCTCAAATTGGCAAAGAAAGAAAAGCAAGTCTTCCTTCTGGTAGACACCCATAGATTTACCTCAGATATGGGAAGTTCACAAATTTATACACCATCTGTCCCCTCCCCTGAAAAAATACCTATATCTACATTACAGTAAGATTCCTCAATCTGAACACTCCCCACATACAAACTGTACCAGACAAGCTGCTGTGTGACAGGCTTTCCATAATGGGGATCTCCAATAAGAAAAGACTCCTTTCCCAGTTGTCAAAATCAAAACTGTTTCCAGATATTGCCAAGTGTTCCTTGAGGAGGCAAAACTATGATTTGCTGATTTAAGGTACTGAAATGTTTGCTATGACTGATGGAGGTATTAACTTATTTGACTGGGATAACTGTGTCACAACTTGAAAATTGCTGAACATACAGAATACATGTCTATTTTATGATACAGAGAACTTCAAGAAACCTTATATTCCTTAGAAATCCTGGATAGAGTACAGTTATTTCAAATAAAATTATCATATCTGAATTTAAAATTTTTATTACGTGTGTGTGTGTGTGTGTGTGTCCCCTAGTTCGTCACTGTGCTGAAACTCCATGACCAAAAATAACTTGGTGTGGAAAGGGCTTATTTGACTCACATTTCTAACTTCTACATTATACTGCATCATTGCAGTTAGGACAGGAATTCAAAAAGGGCAGGTACATGGAGGCAGGAGCTGATGGGAGGCCACGGAAGGGGTGCTACTTACTGGCCTGCTCCACTTGGCTTACTCAGCCTGTTTTCTTTCAGAACCCAGAACCACCAGCCCAGGAGTGACCCCATCCATAATGGGCTGGGTCCTCCCACATCAATTACTAAGTAAGGAAATGCCTTACAGGCTTGCCTACAGCCTTATCTTCTCAAGGTATTTTCTTAGTTGACGCTCTCTCCTCTCCAATGACTCTAGCCTGTGTCAAGTTTACATAAAACTAACTAGTACGGTGTGTATGTATGCATACTAGCATGCACATGCCATAGATCAGAGGACAACTTGTACAAGTGTTCCCTGCTTCCACTATGTAGGTACCAGGGATTTAACTCTGGTTCAGGTTTGATGGTGAATGTCTTTATCCAGAGGACCACTGCACGCACGCACGCACGCACGCACGCACGCACCCATTCAACCTGACGAAAATTTCAAAAGACTAGTGACATTAGTTTGACAAGGACTGGGGAAACAGACTCATACACTATGGTAATCTTCAAGACAGGCAGGCAGTTTTCATTCAAGTTAAGTAGCATACAAATCTTCAATTTCTATTTACTCCTCAGTACACAAGAAAATAGTAGGATGATATGCACACACTGGACATTCATCCACCACTGTAACAGCAAGACTGGCAGAACTGAAAATGAATGAGAGTATATCCAGCTACTAAAATAAATTGTTACACAAAAGCTTGGACAGATAACATTACTGAACTTTGCACTTAGAAATGATGAAGATGGAGAAACAAGTTTCTTTTTTTTTTGGTTTTTTTTGTTTTGTTTTGTTTTTTCGAGACAGGGTTTTCTCTGTGTAGCTTTGCACCTTTCCTGGAACTCACTTGGTAGTCCAGGCTGGCCTCGAACTCACAGAGATCCGCCTGCCTCTGCCTCCCAAGTGCTGGGATTAAAGGCGTGCGCCACCACCGCCCGGCAGAAACAAGTTTCTTTAACATATAAGTTGAAGTGAAAATAGACAGAAATCCAACAACACACTCTATATACTAAATAAATTTCAAATTATATGTACATATATACATCTTAGAAATATTATTTTTAAGATCTGGAAGATAACCAACACTAGTAACAGCATCTATGGCATTAGTAAAGGAAACTTAATCCAGGAAATCTGCATTGTTGTAACATAAATTTCGTATAACTAAAAATGAATTTTTAATAGAAAATTACTGTCTTACCTACAGTGTACCAACTTGCATCTGTCAGTTTATTGATAACAGCTTCCTGATAGGCACCATCAAGATTCTTCACTTCCACAATAGCTCCTACCTAAAATATTATTTGAATATTAGAAAAATTTTTTAAAGAGAAATGAACTAAAAGGCAATAAATAATAACACCAATTTTAAATGAATATATGGTGATGAATGAAACAGCTACTGGCTTGATCTGTGTTGAAGATGCCTGTAGTTTTACTGACAATACTTTTCTACCTATCATCAGTGAAAAGTCCATATACTGGGTAAGGTAAATATATCAAAGTGTTACTAAGAAAGCAGTTTTGCCCCTATAGGCCTGTAAAAGGGTCTTGAGAACTCCCAGGGGTCATTACAGTGTGCTGAGAAGCACTGCCTGTGAAAAAACTACCTTTCCCCCATNCTTCCACCTTTCTTTCAAGGAAGCTAATGATGGATAGAGGTAATCAAAAAAGTCCTGAGCTCTCCTTAAGGGTTAGACTGTCCCCCTGCTGACAGGCATTTACAGTACTTTCTATCTCATCATAAAAATGCTGGTATTTACACTTGCAAGGTCCTTATGGTGATGATTAAACAGTCCTGTTGGTAGATACCTGTGGGCCTGTGCCAGAACAAGGCAAGCCAGATAGCAAAGAACAAAGGTGCTATGCCTAGGAGGCAGGCATAGGCTTGTGTACTGAGAATTCAAATTGTCCATCTTCTCAATCACAGGCTGTGAACCTGTCTAAATCTTGGCACTGACATTAATGCTTGTAAAACTGGAGTCAAATTACTTCTTTCCTTCAGTTTCCTATTCTATAGAACTGTTCTCAAGACTAAATAAAATACTAGATACAAAAAGACTTGGCACGGAACTAGCACACATTAAGTGCTAAGTAGGTGGTAGCTAAAGTCTTAACTGTATATGCCTTTGTCCTCTGGTCCTTGCAAGTGACAAATGGGTACATCAAATGTTAAAGATGATGCCTATAAAATAGAAATGATGGGAAATTGTTTTTACAAGTCAAGAGTTGATAATAAAAAACATTTTTATTTTAGACTGAAGAGTTTTAGAAGTCCACAGTACCAAGTAATATATTTTTTCTGCAAAGAGCTATAAAATGTTTCTCCACTCTTCTTAGTATTCCCTAGGATTGATTCCTCAAGCCCAGACAGTGGGCAATTTCAGACACAGTGATTTCCCAAAATCCCTGTAGCTGACTTACTGGCAAACAAACTATCCCACTAGTGAATGAATAATACACAAGTCAACCTCCCAGTTACCCTCCAAAGATTTAATCTGCCAGCAGGTGGCTCCAAAATCAAGAGCTCTGGATCTTGTTTTAATTTTCTCACTTTTTAGAGCATAGCTCTTACATCTTACACCTCTTATTCCTGGAAAACCCATTCATGCAGTGAAGGAAAACCTGTATGAAAGCAGTCACTACCTCCTTGATGTTNATTTCATTTTAAAAAAGATTTTGCTATCATTTCAGATATGATTTAATATTAAATATATTCCAATTAGGGAAAACTATATATCGAATTAACAATGATGAATAGCCAATGAATTAAAAGGAAAAAGATCAAGTATCAGTCTCCAATCAAAACTGAGGATAATGACTCACCTTCAGTGGGCCCTTTATGTGGTCATCCTGAACTTCCACTGTTGAAGAATCATGTCTAAAGGTCACCTAGAAAATATGAATCCAATTAATCACACACACAACAATAGTAGTTCTTCTATGTACAAATAACACAAACTAAATAAAGACCGCCTAGTCTAAATAAGAGGCCAAACACTAAACGGATTAATAGAAAACTTGTTTAGATTTTCTTTTCAAAATGAAAATAACCACTGACAGACATGACACCTACAAGGCTGGGTGTTCTACCTACCATACTGCACTCTATCACTTATTATTACTTTAGCTGTACAACTTCTGTCCGTAAAATATGAGGAAAAGAAGATGTAAATGACCTTAGTCTATGGGGAATTGTATCATTTTGTGAAGGCCTAATTTGATAGTAAACAGTGGCTATAAACCCCACCACACCACCTGCCACCGAGACAGGGTTTCTCTGTGTAGCTCTGGCTGTCCTTGAACTTAGAGCCTCTTGCATCCCACTGCCCAGCTTTGTTTTGGGTTTTTTGAGGCAACATCTCACTATGTGGCTCAGCCCGGCCTCAGACTCCTTAGTGCTTGGAGATTACAGGTGTGTACCACCACACCCAATGGGCACAACAGTTACTCAGAACTATGTATCAGATTCAAGGATCAAATTTAATATCCAAGGTCATGGATGGTGGCTCAGAGGTAGAGTACTTGACATAGAAAGCCCTTTACTCAATCTCCAGCATGAAGAAGAGACATAGAATCACCCCTCAAAACTCTATTCCGCTTTTGTTAAAAAGAAAACCAATGAGTAGAAAGTCTAAATGGTCCAGCATCATAGAAATNTAACATGATGAGATGAATGAGTTTCAAACATTGCTAGTCTTTCCCTGGACCTTCTGTACGTTCTATCAGTAGCATGGAAACCAGAGAATAATAGCAAAATAGTAAGTTAAAAAAATTTTTTTTAGATAGATCTCACTATGTACCCCAGACTATTCTGGAACTCCCTATGTAGAGCAGGGTGGCCTCAAAATCAGAAATCTGCTTGTCTGTCTTCCAAGTACTGAGATTAAAGCCACTAAGGCCAGAAAAAGAGCTTAATTAGCTGGTAAAAAGCATCATAGAGCCAGGTATGGTAATATATGCCTTTAATCCCAACACTCGGGGGGCAGAGGTAAGACAATCTCTGTGAGTCCAAACTCAGCCTGGTCTACACAGCAAGTTCCAGAACAGCCAGAACTAGATAGAGACTCTGTCTCAAAAACCAAAAAAAAAAAAAAGTACCATATTTAATACTGACATTCTTTTGAACTCTATGCAAAAGAATTAAGAATTGATGCATAGTCAGGTGGTGGTGGCGCATGCCTTTAATCCCAGCACTTGGGAGGCAGAGGCAGGTGGATCTCTTTGAGTTTGAGGCCAGCCTAGTCTACAGAGCAAGTTCCAGGACAGCCAGGGCTACACAGCGAAACCCTGTCTCGAACCCCTCCCCACCAAAAACCTGATGCATTAGCATGTTCTTTATATTAGAGTCTTATGGTCAACAGGGAACAGGCTCACTCACAAACCAACTATGGAAAGATATTTTATATACACAGCATCCCGTGCATTTCAGTGTCACACAAAAGTAGCATTAATATTAAATCTTAATACTAGAATCCCAACATCTTCAGATATTATTTGGTGTGGAATAAATGTCCAACAGATTAAAGCTAACAGCAAAGAAATGTATCACCAAATCTGCTTAAAATGTATTCACTTTGTTTGAGACAGGGTGTCTCTATGTAGCCCTGACTATCCTGGAACTCCCTATATAGACCAAGCTGACCTAAAAACACAGAGATCTGCCTGCCTCTGACTTTGTTTCCCAAGTGCTGAGATTAAAGGCACATGCCACCACTGTCCGGTTTGACAAATGGGTTTTTATTCATCCCTAGGATGATGGTGACTAATAACTAAGTGCTCAGGAAACAGAAGCATACAATGCCAGATAGAACANGAAAAGTCACCGTAAGAGCACCCACCTAACTATATTACAAAGCAACTCCAGGCACCAGCCTGTGAAATGGAAGAGATGGTGGGGCCCAGATGAGCATCCTTTGTGTTCATAGTTAATTTAGAGGCCTATCACAGTTTTTAGTCAGAACAGAAATCAGAATTTCCCTGAAGCTTTAACACGTGCTTAAGAACTCTTCAGGGGAAATATCATACCTCTTCCACTTAATTATTCAAATCAATGACTGCATGGTTATCTGCTCATCTACAATGTACACCCTCCTATCTCCACTCTCCTTCCATCTAACAGAGTCCCCTGAAAGGTCATGCCACCCAGTGCCTTACTGGCAAATGAGTAGGTACCCATAACACTAAGATGTTTCATTGGTCCTCAGTTTTCACTGTCCTGAATTTTTCAAATATAAAGGCATCTTTCTTCCATTAAACATACACAGTCATTCATCCATTCACCTACTCATACTTTGTGCTGCTATCTTCAAACCCAAGGCCTTTCTCAGGGCAGGCAGGTGTTCCACTAGGCTCCAAATTTAGTCCCTTTCGCCTGTTTCTGAAATAGAGAATCTAGGTTCTCCACACTGGTCTAAAATTTCTAAACTGAAATGATCTTCCTACCTCCGCCTTGGAAATAGCTGGGACCATAGGTGCACCTCAACAGGCTTATGGCAATTTCTTAAAATGAAAGCAATTAAAATTACATTTGTCCATTAACTGAGTCAAAACTCAAGTGCTTCAGAGAGATTTTTTCCAAAAAGGCAGAGGGCCAAGTGTCAGGTGGCATACACCTGCAATTCCAACACTCAGAAGGTTGCAGTTTGAAGATCACTTCAAGGCCAGCCTGGGCTATATATAGCAAGACTGTCTCAAAAAAATGAGAAAAGGAGAGAAACAAAAGAAAGGATGGGCTGGAGATATGGCTCCATAGTAGGTAGAATACTTGTCTAGGATTTCAAGGCCCAAGATTTCATTCCAGGACACAAAAAAAGGGCAGCAGGATGTTATAGCCCTGGCTGGCTAGAAACTTGATATGGAGACCAGGCTGGCCTCTGCCTCCTGAGGACTAGTATTAAAGGAATGTACCACTATGCCTGGCCATTGTTTTTATATAATAAAACTAAAGAATCAAATTAGATGGTTTTTAAGATCCTTTCTGACACTAAAATAGCAACCCAAAAGAACCAAATCTGTAGTGAAGTTATCAGCTGTGATAAGCAAATTTTATTCCAATTTGAATATTTTAAAACCACAAATATTNTTTAGTTTGAGAATGGTTTTATAGTCACCACTTTTAAAAACATTTTGCACAAAAATAATTTTTAGATTTTTAGACTTCAAGTATCAAATATTTAATGACTATTAAATTACAAATAATACTGTACCTTGACTTTGACAAGTCTTTTTGCAGTCTTGATCTTGGCTTCACAAAAGGCTCCTCTGTATTTGGCACTCACATCAGTGCCCACTGTCAAATAGGGAGGCTCATCGAGGGCCTAAAAATGCAAAGAAATATAACCTGATTTAAGCTGCTTAATTTTTTCCCTATAACCAGGTTTCAGAATACATCTAATCTTGTTACAGCAATTTGAGTTAAAATAATGAAGTATACTTTAAACAAGCCATCTATAAAATACTATGAATTAAAAATGTGTATCGTAGACTAATTAAATGTACATCATGTAAAATAAAAAAAACATTTTTCCTGTTAAACACATATGGTTCATAAGATCACTCACAGACGCAGCCTTCTATTGAAGGTTCCCACCATCTATTCATTCATCCGTTGACTTATTAAAATATGTAGCTATTATATGACCACTTAATTTGCTAGTTACCAGATCTTAAATCTCAAAGCACAAACAAATGTCTTCTAATAGGCTGTACCTTGTAGCCATCCAGATTCAGGATGGTTCTGTTTTTGATCTACAGAACTCTAAGACAGAATAAAAGACGTACATGTGTTCCCAACTACTACTGAAAGCCACATGAAGTAATCCATTCTGTACTGTCACAAACTACTGGTTGAATGCTTTAATATGGGTTCACTATTGCTCTGCTCTTCTGCCTTAAATAATACACTGCTCACTTGTGGTTTTGATTTTATTGGTTCTAATCTGGCTGCTTTGATTTTTACAGTAGGCTGCATTTCTGCACTAGATCTTACATTCATCAATTCCATAGCCAAAGGAAGATTATATAATCAGCTTTTCCCAAAACTGTTTAACAGCCTAAGATGTTCACCAAAAAGAGGCAGCAAGTTTGGAATTGAATAATTCCTCTGTCTCCTCTTTTAAAAATTCATAAATTGCTAAACGCCTAAAAAGCCCTGCAATAAAAGACAAATATTCAAAACTTTCAGCATGTCCCAATCTATTTGTCCAAACCCTTTTCCTCTTAATATCATTAACACCCTCAAGGAATCCCAAGAAGCATGCAGTACAAAATATTACCATAACCACCAGAACTTAGGTCACCTGCAGCAATGGAGACTTCAATCTAAGCTCACCCCTAATGTTTTAGCTAATGAACAAGGAACAATCTATCTCGAGACAATACAGAGAGTCCAATGTTACAACCAAGTGCCTGCAACTGTATCTAAGATTTCTATGATGGCATTCACCTCTGGCTACCATTAGGCATACATGTGCCCCAGGATAGCTATGAAGGTAGCCCAACATACCAACATAATTTGTAGATGACAGCATCTTGTCTAAATGTCAAAAAGTTGGACACACTGATATGTATTTCACAAACTTAAAAAAAAAATTGTCTACGGCCACACCACACCCAATCTTGCCTGATCTTGAAAGCTAAGCAGGGTCAGGCGTGGTTAGTACTTGGATAAGAGACTGCCTGGGAATACCGAGTACTGTGGGCTTAAAATGAATGAATGAATGAATGAATGAATGAATGAATGAATGAATGAATGAATGAATAGATCTCACTATATACAACACAGGTGGGCACTGATTTCAAGAACAACTTTTCTCAGCCTCTTAAGCAGAAATTACATGCATGTGTCATAAAATGTTTTGTATTGCTATTTGTTCTTTGAAACAGGATCTCTGAACCTATGAAGCCCTGGTTGGCCTGGAAATAGCTATGCAGATCAAGCAGACCTCAAGTTCACAGATAGAGCCACCTGTCTCTGCCTCCAAGTGCTGGAATCAAAGACATGACCACCATGCCCAGCCTGAAAAATGTTTTGTTTTTTAATAACAAATCAAGTGTACAACACTTTTAATTTTTTAAAAAATATTTTAGTGTGCATAATAAGTTTGCACCACAACATTTGTGAAGATCAGAGAAACATCTGTGGGAGTCAGTTACTCTCTTCTAGCATGTAAGTTCCAGGTCATGAGGCTTGGCAACAAATATCCTTACCAATAAGCTTTCTTAAATTAGGAAAATGTCTATTAATAAAGCAGGACATTGAGGCTGTAATAAGATTGAAGAACCACTTCTTTATTGTTATTAATGTTTTAGTGTTAACTATAACTTGATAACTTTATGTTGCTTTTTATGTATTTTTAGTATTTATTTTTTATATGTTTGGACTGCATGTCTTATGTGCATCACATGTGTTCAGTGGCCATGGAGGCCAGAAGAAGATGTCAGATCCCCTCAGAATGGACTTACAGATAGTTGTGAGACACCATGTTGGTGCTGGGAATCAAACCCCAATCCTCTAGAAGAGCAGCCAGTATTCTTAATCATCTCTCTGTCTCCTTTATGTTGCTCTTCAAAGGTTCATGAATGCTATCTCCTACCTACCCATCTTAGCCCTCTTAAAATACCATTTTCCTTGGCCAAACTCCATACAGGATGGATTTAGTGGCTTTATTTTACAAAGAATAAGGAAGAGGAAGGGTGTCAATCTTTTGTAATAATCATTAAAGAACACACATATGAAATCATCACATTGTATCTTGAATACCATACCATATTTATCAATTAAGTATTTTCAACTTAGGAAAAAAACTTGAAGGAAATTTCAATTCATTTTGTGGTTAAGCAGTTAAGTAGGGGCAGTCTTCATGACTATATCACAACTACTCTCCACAACTCACAACTTCCATTAGCAATGTATCCTTCCTCCCCTACTAGCCAGTAACATTTCATTTCAGAGAGAAAAGTATATAACTAAATTAAAACTAATAAGGGACCCCAAATTATGAGCTATAGAATAACTCAATAAAAGCTACCCGATTGGACCTGGGGAGATGACTCAGGTGGTAAAGCAACTGACACCCAAGCACCGACCTAAGGAGAGATCCAAAAACCCCACATGCAAAGCTTGGTGTGGAGGTGTGTACCTGCAACCCAAGCCTTAAGGAAGAAGATGGAGATGTTCCTGAAGTTATTGGCCAGCTAGCCTACCAAAATTGATGTGCTTCAATTTATAAGAGACACAGGTTCAAAAACTAAGATGGAAACAATGGAGACACCAGATGTCAACCACAGACCTCATAACACACGAGCACACAGCACTCATGCACACACACACAGTGCTTCATATCTGTATCCACACGGAAGGAAGTAAATAAATATTTCAGAAGTAAACTTTGGGAGCAGTAAGATGACTTGGTGTGTAAAGATGCTTATACGAAGCCTCACAACCTAAGTTCAATCCCCAGTACCCACAGTATAAGAAAAAATAAACAAGCTGGGTGGTGGTGGCGCACGCCTTTAATCCCAGCACTAGGGAGGCAGAGGCAGGTGGATCATGGTGAGTTCGAGGCCAGCCTGGGCTACAGAGTGAGTTCCAGGAAAGGCGCCAAAGCTACACAGAGAAACCCTGTCTCAAA
>LZPO01108097.1:102412-112710 GCA_001675575.1 Neotoma lepida | reverse complement strand
TGAATCCAGCCCCAGCCAGACTCCTCTGCACCCTGAGCCCAGCAGAAGTGTGTGTGTGTGTGTGTGTGTGTGTGTGTGTGTGTGTGTGTGTGTGTGTCTCCATACAAATGAATAAATACATAACTGAATAACATTTTGCAAAAGGGTCTTCTGGCGGGCTTTTAAATTTTTAGCACACCTCTGAATAAAACATAGTGTTAAGATTTTCAAATATTGCTAGTATATTTTCACTGACAGTCACATCAAATACTAGCACCATTTCAACCAGTCTACCCAAGATATCATTGAACTGAAGCTGAAGGATTTCTCCACACCATATCCTCACCAGTTAGAATACACACTAGAAGCAGAAAAGTGTTAATTCCTTAAAATATCAAGAAGGAAGTTCNTTTTTTTAAAACTTCTATTTTCTTTCCTTCAAGTTAAAACTCAATAAAAGAAGTTAAACTGCATATCAGGAAACAACTCTTAGAACAATACATGCAAATGGAAAATAAATTAACCCTAAAACAAACACATGGGCTGGGTAGAGATAACCTGCTAGGAAAAGCAATGACCCATGTTTTGCTGACATTCTGACTCTATTCCCTCCACCCCTTTTTTCTTTCTAAAATGGGATTTCCCTATGTAGTCTGGAGCTTGTGGTCCTTCTGCCTCAGACCCATGGGTGTTACAAGTACAGACTTGTGCAATATACCCATCTTAATTCTATTTCCTTTGCATCATTTTAGGCAAGTTATTTTTCTGTTCATAAATTCTCCTTTGGCTTAAGTGTTAAGCATATCTGTCTAACAATTCCACAGACACAAAGGTTACAAAGATGGTCAAAATTTTTGAGCTACTTTGAGACATACCTAATCATCTAGAAGTAAAGCTACATAACTAGGATTATGGATAGGATTATTATAGGANTATATATATTTATATATAAATATTATCCAAAATATAAATGCAATTCTCTGAAGATACTCAAGTCACATCTCTAACTGCTATGGTCAGACTTTCATAAGTAATGTTAGCAGAGACAGTAATCATGGGATCTGTCATTAGTTTGTCATTTGACAAATTTGCAAATTGTCAGACTTGATTAAGTACACAGACCTTCATAGCACCAAGTCAAGGTCCTAATCCCAAATAATAACTAGATGGGTTACTTTACTAAATCTATCTAGCCTTTAATTTGCATATCATAAAATTAAGGCATTATCAGTAAGGACTGAGGCAGTTAGCTACTAACAATATAATTATGACGCTCTCCATGTGGACAAATNAGAAATTACATCAATACAAACTCACATGTGGTTACCTCCTTTTTAATTTTGTAGTATTCTAGAGGCAAACCTCACTTGAAATGATTGTTCACCATAAACTGGTGAAAATTCAAAGCTGAATCACTTTGCTCANTCGGTCAACTAGCATCAATACCAGTCAAAATATAGTACTTTGTAATCTAAAAATAAAGTTCAAGATAACTANTGATATGACTTTAAAGTATTACTTCTCCACTTCTAGCAGTACAGAACTAATCAAAGACATATTATAAATAAAATAACACATATAATAACAGCAGTTTGGTATGTGAATGAAAATATTCTGATCAAAGTCTGTTACAAAGGAAAGAAGTCACAAAGCATACCAATGTACACCTTTAATCCCAGGACTCCAGAGAGATAGACGTGTCTCTGGGTTTGAGGCCAGCCTAGTCTACATGGTGAGTTCCAGGTCAGCCAGGGCTACATTGTAAGACCCTCTCTCTGAAAATAGATAGATAGATAGATAGATAGATAGATAGATAGATAGATAGATAGATAGATAGAGAGAGAGAGAGAGAGAGAGATTTCTTTTTGTTCATTTCTTTTTTTTTTATCCCTCTTTTTTTTAATTTATTTTTTATTATGTATACAGAAGAGGGCGCCAGATCTCATTACAGATGGTTGTGAGCCACCACGTGGTTGCTGGGAATTGAACTCAGGACCTCTGGAAGAACAGCCAGTGCTCTTAACCTCTGAGCCACCTCTCCAGCCCCTTTTTGTTCATTTCTAATCTAGCATGTGTCTGGAATTTTTGTTGAACATTCCAAATATACACACACAAAAGACACATAGTACAACAGCTCCTACACATAAACTGGCTGCTACCAATTATGAACTTATCAACAACTATCCCATTTACTTCCCTTCCCAAGCCTTCTTAAACATTATTGAGGGGTTTTCTTTGTTGTTGTTTTTCACAATTTTAAATCATTTATCAGTATTATGATGTTAAATGATAGATTTCATTTTGACATTTTCACATATGCATATAATATACTTTGATCAATCACATTCATCTCTCATTACCCATACTTATATATCCCCTTATTATTTTTAAAGAAATGCCAGGTACTGTATTAATAAAAAAAATTCTTATCTGTAGTGACCAGGATTTCAAGTTAAATTCTCTTTATGGGTTGGAGATATGGCTAAGCATAAAGAGCTACATGTAGGTCCACAGCGCACACACACAAAAAGCTGGGTGACGTGATGCATATGTGTGACCCAGCACTGGAGGGTGTAGAGAGATAGGCAGATCCCAGGCCTCATTGGTCAGCCAAGCAAATCTAAATACCCAGTATTCCGGTTCAGAGAAAGACCATTCCCCAAAAATGAGGTAGAAGGGCTGGCAAAATGGTTTGGCGGGTACAAGCACTTCCCTAGCAAGCCTGACCACCTGAGTTCAATCCCTAAGTCACATAAAGGTAGAGGAGCNAACTGACTCCATGTCCTCCAACCTCCACACACTTGGTGTGGCATGCACACCTCCCTGAATCATACATACATATAAAAGTCATTTTTAATTAAAATATATTTATAAGGTAGAATCCATCAAGGGAATACACCCTCTACTCTGGCCTCCATATGTTTACACATGGGTAAGTGAATATACAACACACCTATAGCCCACAAGACAATATAAAATATTAAGAATACAACAACAACTTGTGTGGGGGTGTAATTCAGTGATAGAATGGGTGTTTTTTAGCTCTATCCCCAGCACCCTCCACCCTAAAAAGGGCAGATTCCTCAATGAGATACCTAGGTTCAAATCTACCACTTTAGAGCTAAAAGATAATGAGTTAGGACCTCTATGGCTCAGAATACAATTACTACCTCACAGAGATGAAAAGTAGCATATTACATATCAGCAGTATTTAGAACATGCCAAGTATACAGTGCAAAAATACAGACTAAACAGTTTAAAAAATTAAAATGACACAACTTAAAAAGAGTTGTCTTTAACAAACAATTTCTATATAAAGAACAGATTTCATCTTCTTTCTTCTGAGTTTAACTCGTGTGTGTGTGTGTGTGTGTGTGTGTGTGTGTGTGTGTGATTCCTTTAGAATAGTCTCCCTTGCTCAATTCACCTATGACATAATCATGCTGCCTTCTAGTAGTAAGAGTTGCTAGATCTCCACAAGGCTGATGCCTAATGAAGTGCACCATGATCCATTAGTGCAGCAAAAAGTCTGCACAGCTATTCTGAGACTAATGTACTCTGGTCCAAAGCAGACACACAAAAAGAACTGTGTCAGTAGGTTAACCAAGACTCTTCTGACTAATAGGACTGACAGTTACACAGATATGTGTATCTACATGGCAAATAAAAATAAAAACCTCTTACCTTCTCTTTTTGTTCTGTTTCTCAGATTTTAGTCAGTAATATAGACCAATATAGGCTAAAAATTAGATGTTTTTAAGTATACCTCCACACCACAGAGGAAATTAAACCACTAAATTACCATTCCTTTGTTTAGCAAACAGAACAGTTTTCTAGTTGCTAAGGCAACATCTATTTCACAGTTACCTCATGTTGCTTAAACAATTATTTTTCTAGTCAATCTACCAAATGTCCTAACACACACACACACACACACACACACACACACACACACACACACTCAAATTCCATGGGAACATTTGAAAAAGCAATTTGAAAATTCACTCCTGGTGGCTGAACCCCCTTCAAAGTATCAGGGAAGCCACATAAGTGCATAAAGGCACTAACAGTGATCTCTAATGTGCCTCCGGGCTGCAGTTCAAAAACAACAGCTAAATCAGCTCTTGAAATGGCTGGATAATACTGATACTGCCAAGAAAACATTTGGTTATTAAGATCAATCCTTTAAACCCAAAAACACGCTATACAACATTTTACTGAGGTAATTTCTTAGAAAGAAAAGGGCATTTAAATTGGTTACAGTGCTGATGCAACTGGGAGAATCAGAAAATAAGACTCTTAAATTTGATGCTAAAAACACAGTAATAAATACACTTACACACACAGAGTGGCAATAAATCTGTGAAAAGCAACCTATTTGTATATGATAATCCCAAAGTGGCATTAAAACAATGGAGAGAGAGTACCAACTGGCATATGAATAAGAATCCATCTGTATGCCATAGGTTAGTACTAAAGAGCAATGTTTAAGACATACATTATTTCAGAAAACATATACAGGAAATAAAACTATACAATCTAACTTAAAATCTTCTCTGGGCTATGTCCACTCTCTGCTTTTGTGGTACAAAGGACATGGGCTAATAAGGGTAAAGTCTAGGAAGGCTCAGGGAGGGAGAAACAAATGCTGAGTATACAAGGCTGTGAAAAGAGGTCTGAGAGTGACACACAAAGGCACATCCTGGCTGTACAGCTNAAGACATGGATGAGGCTGAGTAAAAGGCTAGGAGATGAGCAGCTGGAAATTTTGCTACATTGAGGACAGTCAAAGGTTACAGAGGAACAAAGAGGGCAGCAGCAGGCCCTCCCCACTCTGTCCCTTGATCCTGTGGCAAGCAAGAGAGCTGAGAGAACTAGCCCTGCTCCACATCAACTGCAGCACGCAAGAAAGCAAGCCCTGCAGCACCCAGCCTGGGCAGCACACTAGAGCTGACCCTGTTGTCAGGGTCAGGTGACCCAGCCTTAAGGGTATGAGAACAGGAGAACTGACCCCACCACTCCCTCATATTCCCCCTACAGCAATGAGGAGATAGGGCCCTGCACTTTGAGCAAAACAGTAGAGCTGGCCCTAGTGATGTGCGTAAGGGGGGACCTGGATCTGAGGGTNCCCAAGCAGAATAGGCCCTGTTTCTCGCTATAGGCTGCACTGGGTGAACTAGCTGGGGCAGTACTGAAGAGCTGGCCTAGGTAGTGATGATGAGGGAAAGCTAGCGAGCTTATCAACCCAACTACCACTCAGGCCCAGAACCAGGGTTGAACTGGCCCACTCCAGCATCCACGAGACGTGAAGGGAACTAACCTACAGATCCAAAACAGCAGAATCTCCATGACACAGAACAACAGGAAATCCAAGAGTAGTTCCAGTGAGAACCCATTATCTGTGGTGTAGCAGAAACCAGAGGCCTGGAGCCAGACCAGAGCCAAAGCAATGACTCATGGCAATGAACACTTGCAAGCAAAGATGAATGGACTAAAGGGTAAACTGTGTGACTCAAGAGGCCACACTATAGCTTCCATGACAAGATTCTTCTTTTTTGGTTGTTGTTATTGTTGCTGTTTTTATTTTTGATATTGATTTGATTTTTGTTTTGCTTGTTTTGGTTTTGGTGTTTCTTTTAAAATTGGTTTTGATGGGGGTGTTGCAAGGGCAGAGGGTACATGTGAGGAAATGGGGAAGGAAGTGGGACTGGAATGCATGATGTCAAATTCACAAAGAATCAATAAAAAAAATTTAAAAAAAGAAAGAGGGAGGCAAAGTACTGGATTAGAAATGGCAGTATAAAGGTCTGGGTTCACAGTAGCTAATAAATATATAAGCCGGGCGGTGGTGGCGCACGCCTTTAATCCCAGCACTCGGAAAGCAGAGGCAGGCGGATCTCTGTGAGTTCGAGGCCAGCCTGGGCTACCGAGTGAGTTCCAGGAAAGGTGCAAAGCTACACAGAGAAACCCTGTCTCGAAAAACAAAAAAAAAATATATATATAAAAACAAAGGTAAGTATAAATGCACATTCATGTGTGTGCATGTGCATGCATGTATAGGCACACATACATTATATTTATTGTATTTCCTAATTCTGTTCAAGAAAGCCCAGGAACAAGTGACAGAAAAGCTGGAGCAGAGAGGAACCTAATATATCAATGCCATAAAATCCATTTCTAAAGCATGTACTCCCTTAAAGGGAACCAGGAATCCTTACAGCCAGGGCTCGTTTCAATGTTGGGAAGAAGTAGAGCAAGAATGTAAAACATTTTATACTAGAAAGTAAATGCTCAGTGAATGATGGAGACATCTCAAAGGGACATACAAGAAGCAGCTTGAAGGGCTCCTACTAGCCAAATGAAGCAAACTCTGAGCAGAAAAGTAAGTAATGAATGGTAGGTATAGGTAGTACATACCTATAATTCTAGCACTTGGAGGGATAGATGCAAGACAATCAGGAGTTCAAGGTCAGTCTCAAATTTCTAGTAAGTTTACAACCAGTCCAAACTAGATAAGATTATGTATCACATATGTGATGTGATAAATATTAGTTGTTCAATATATTTTTAGGGCTGTACATGTAAGACAAACCAATCAACTTAAGGTCTGCACAACCCACTGTAAGTTATTTATATTTATATTTACTTATAATAAAAATGACATTATTAGGCATTTAATGGGAATCCATGGGATTAGGGAGATAGCTCAGTCATTAAGTATGTGCTGGACAAGAATGAGAACCTGAGTTTGTATCCCCAGCATCCATATTAAAAAAACAAACAAAACCTGAGCATCTGTAACCCCAACACTGGAGTACAGGCAGAGACAAATAGATGGAGCTCATGGACCAATAAATGAACCCTAGGTTCATCTTTGAGACCCTGTCTCTAAAAGTAAGGTGTCAGGGGTGGGGTGAATGAGGGCAGTAAGCTGGCTTAGCAGATAAAAGCTGTGCAAGCCTGACAACCTAAGATCTCCAGATCCCAGTGGAAGGGCTAAACCAGCTCTTGAGAGTTGTCCTCTGATCTCCACATACACTCACAACATGGGATATCTACTCAAACACATGCCCTGGAATCTATGCCTATGTATCTGTGTGAATGAATGAAGAAATTTAAGATGCAGAAAAGAAAGTGCTCATCCATTCAATACCGTGTTAATAAATGTAACTGAAACAAATAATCATCCTTTGGCCACAATGACACAGGTTAAGTAATGCAGAATACCGTAACAGATGCCAAGCTGACCCGTGGGAGGTCTGATTAATAGATACTAGTACACTCCTAGACTACATCCATTCCCAGGGATGGCAATGTGATGGATGCACGGGGAAGAAGAGCATCCTTCCTGCCAAGTCTGGGTCTATGAATGTGAGAAACAGCCCAAGCTGAAGTTGTCCTTCCTACAGAATATAAAGTTTGTGTTCCTTCAAATTATGAAAAACATGAAATATGGGGAAAGTTGGGGGCAAGTTCTAGATTGAAGGATTCTGAAGAGAAAGACAACTTATGTTCCTAGATAGAAATGGGACAGAAAGGAAAATGGATGATTAGGAGAGAACTGGCAGAGCCTGCAGATTTCCTCCTCTAGAATAGGAGAAGAGTGTGCCCTCAGGTGAAAATCATACACAAGAGAGAGAAAGAAAGGAGATCTAGAACTGATGAGGTTGGATGCCAATTGGCAGATCAGATGAAGGAGCACAGACTTCTNTGTACTGTAAATATAACAGTATTTGAAAGTATATAGCATATATTGGGCACTTTAAATGTATTTTGTATGAATTACCCACTTATGTTCTCTACCTGTCATTCTGAGTTCTTTTTGCCTTTTTTTTAAACTGGTATTCCAATTTTTTTTATTTAAAAACCACCTTCCTAAACACAAAAATCTTTTCTAGATGCTACCTACCTACATTTAACATTCCTCTGAAATTTAAGCTACTTTAAGGGAATAGAATCACAACTACTTCTAAGTACATCTTAGACCCTAACTATCAGCCTGAGGAAGAATTTCATATTCACAAATGTTAAGTGGTGTCTGCACATTCTTGAAATCAAGTATCTCAAACGTTCTAACTGAACATTTCATCAGCAGAGTTGACCAAGGAACACTGTGTGCCTGTGTCTCAACACTTGGTTTCTAGCTAGTGACAGTTTTATAAGGCTGTAGAACCTTGAGGAGTTGAAGCTCACTAAATGGATCAATGGGTAGGTCTTCAGGTTTTATATCCTTTCCTTACTTCTGGTTGGCTGCTTCCTACTGTGGACATAATACAACCAACCCTCTGCCTCCAGCTNCTGCCCTCACACCTTGATGGACTATATATATGCCTCCTTATGCCAGGAGCCAAAGCAAACCCTTCCTGCCTTCCTTCCTTCCTTGAGTTGCTTTGGCAGGTGTTTCTGTCACAGCAATGAGAAAGGTAACTGTGGTGGTTTGAAAGAAAATGGCCCCCAAATGGAGTGACACTATTAGGAGGTGTGGCCTTGTTACAGGAAGTGTGTCACTGTGGAGGCGGGTTTTGAGGTTTCATTTATGCTCAAGATACCACCCAGAGTCTCAGACACTTCCTGCTGCCTGAAAGATATAGAATTATAGAACATGCACACCTGAGACATGATGATTCTCTAAAATTGTACATTTTTTTGTGCATGTATACATATGTGTGTGGAAGCTAATGGACAACTTACTGAAACTGGTTCTCCCCTTACGCTGAAGATTCTAGGGATCAAACTCAAGTTATCAGGCTTAGCAGCAAGTGCTTTTATTTGCTGACCCATCTCACCAGCCCAACATGATAATTCTGTATGTTTATAGGACTATACATTATAAAGTAAAAAGGTATGCAGAACTAAATTTCAAACTACCAATATGTATGAAATTCAAATAGTATATATTTAACATGATGGATGGTATTTTGCTAAAACTTTACACTCATAATAAAAACATAATACAGGCTACTTTGGACTAGATTCCCTTTAATATTGAGCATGGTGTCATACACAGGAGTCCATCTTCATACTATTTCCTCCATTCAAAGGGCTGCAGACCCTTTGCCATATGGCTCAGTGTTGCATCATCACACAAGAGCAGACCATTTACTACTAACTTTATCTGTGCTGTTTCATCAAACCCATAACATGTGAGTATTGTCAACTCTAACTGTAAAACATAAAGTGCAACTGCAGAAACCAAAAAGATAATTCTGATATCTAGATGTAGAGATAACCTAGAACATGTTTACATTAAATATCTTTAGCTGTCAACTGAAATGGCAGGAACTTAAAATAAAACAATTAAGAAAATGTATATCCCTACTATTTTGTTTTTTGGGACAGGGACTCGTGTAGTTCAAGCTTGCTGCAAACTTGCAATGTAGTCAATCACAGGCATGCACTACCACACCCAACCTAAGTATCTTTGGAACACAATGTTATTTACATGTGTTAATAATGTAATTTTCACAGAGAATTCTCAGGCTAGACTGGAGAGAATCTCTGAGAAGTCCAGTTTGAAGTCCAGTTTGATACAGCTGTACAGAGATAACAGGATGTGGAAGAATGAGGATACAACTGTGAAATGCCTTGGCTTATGATCCAATCTTATTACCTGACACCCTGATTCTCTGTGTCTTCATCTTTCTGGAAAGGATAACAATGGCGTGTATGAGAAAACCACTGGCTAATCCTGCTAAGTCATAGGCAGGAATGATGCAAGAACAGTAAGTGCCACACTGATACCAACTAAGTTCATGAGTAAATAAATCCATCAACCAAATTAGGACTACAACATTCCTGGATAGGTGCCAAGAAAAAATATGCATTTTAAATTTTCTATTTGCTGACTTAAATGGGGCAAATAAGGGTCCTTAAAGAGGTTGCCAAAGCCTTCAGGAGAAAAATCTCAAGTTTAAAATATCAAAAGTGTTGACCTAAACTTTAATATGATTGTACTAAAACCAGTTTCAATTGTATCCAAGAAATTAAATAAGCTCTTAGTCTATTAAACCACTAACTACTCTTTTTTCCAAAGAACTGAATACTAAATAACTTACCTAAATACTGGAAACCACAGTATATGAGTCATACTATAACACCAAGCTAGACAGTTGTAAGAAGAGTAATTGTGAAGAATGAAAAGAAATACACGATCTTTGCTTTCTGTGCAAGCTCAATACGTTTTATATACACTATGGCTGAAACTGATTTCTGGTACATTCATCAAAAAGAATCTCTGTATCATGTCATGTCATGGGTTATGAGCCTGCAGCACATGACGGTCAGTGATGTCAAAAACAACAATGGAGCCAGTCAGTGGT
>LZPO01108097.1:79699-93957 GCA_001675575.1 Neotoma lepida | reverse complement strand
AGGTTGAGAAACACTACTCTAGAGATAACCCAAAGGTTCCTGGTAAGAGTGCTCAGGTTCTGGACCACTATGCCACTATCAAAAACTCCCCTTGACCAGTAAGTCAGGCAGGAAGTAGATAGAAGACAATAATCAGACATTAACATGGCACATGTCAACACCCTGATCAAGCCTAAGGGTGAGAAGGCACATACATGATCCACTGGCTCCTGATTTGGATGCCTTTTATGTATGTTGTCAATCAAACTAGGGTCATCTAAACTGAGTACAGTCAGCTAATTCTAAATACACTTTCATTATAAATAAGTTAAAGCTGCAGAGCCAGCAAAATGGCTTAGCGAATAGATAACTGCTACTGCTCCTGACTATGAGTTGAATCTCCAGAACCCACACACAATGGGAGAGAACCGACCAAAGTTGTTCCCTATCTCCTCAAGTGTGTACATGTGTGACATGTATACACATACACACACACACACACACACACACACACACACACACGTAATGTGAAAAAACTACTTTTATGCAAACTGAAGATATCAGTATGAAGTCACAACATACCCATGTTTCTAAATTTTGCTTTGTTTTGACAGGGTCTCACTCTCTAGCCCAAGCTGGCCACAAACTCCTGGTGATCCTCTTTCCTCAGCCTCCTGAGTGCTGGGATTATAGCAATGAGTTACCACACCTGGTTCTAAATTTTATTTTTGAAACTTATTAGAAGCAAAGAGTAATCCAACAGCAATCAACATCCCTGACAAATGACTGTGATGCTAAAGCCCATTTCCCCGATGAAACCAGAGCTCCTTGAAGAAATAGCTGGTTCTCAGGCTAGGGTGGGAAATGTACACAGGATTAACCTGAGAAAATGAGGAAGTTAATTCTCAAAGAACAGAGAACTCCATTCCAAAGGACCCCATCTGACCACAAGACACACAACAGAAATATCTAAAGCATGCAGCCAGGCATGGTGGAAGGATGACACCTGCAATCCCAACACCTCAGAGGTAGAGGCAGGAGGAGTCAAGAATTCAAGATCAAAGCTGGGCAGTGGTGGCACCCAGCTGGGGAGGCAGAGCCANAAAAAAAAAAAGCTGGGAGTGAAGCTGATTTACTGATGATCATGGGCAAGATGCAGGGTTCTAGCTCCAGAATCAAAGAGAAAAGCTTATACCAATGAGTTACCAGGTGGCTTATTTGATCACATGTGGGTAAGAATAAAATTAAAGGTGTGTGCCATCCAGGCCAGCACTTGGGAGGAAGAGGCAGATCTCAGTGAGATCCATTCTGGTCTTCAAATCGAGTTCCAAGAGAGACAGGGTTGTTACACAAAGAAACACTGTCTCGAAAAACACAAAACTCAAGACCACAACAACAAATATATATAAACTGGGAGGTGATGGTGCACACTTTAATTCCAGCACTCGGGAGGCAGAGGCAAGCAGATCTCTGAATTCTGAGTTTGAGGCCAGCCTAGTCTCAGAGAAAAAATAAGATGCATGTAAATGGAGGCCAAGAGCTAGCAAACATCACACAGGAATTCAGATGCTTTCTTCTCCAACCTAGTTGCTAAGTCCACATTACAGTCACTTTCATTTTCCCAGTCAAGCTGCTTTTAGTCTTTAAAATATCAATTAATTCATTTCCTAATATTTCTTGGGCTAGTCTATATATAAGCATCCTGTAACCCCATCCATCTTGAAGAAAAATATGACACAGGAATTAACAGTGGTTTAACTGCTTTTTCACTTTCAAAATACTGAATTAGGTATTCCTGTGTTCCAGGATATCACAGGATGTATAACTTATTAATGTGAGTTTGTGATTATAGATCATCAAGTGGATCCCAGAGTGGGCTCTCCAGACCAACAGCACCAGCATTACTTAGAAATTTGTTAAAGGTATAATTTCAGGGGCTAGAGAGAGATGGCTCAGTGATTAAGAGCACTGGCTGCTCATCCAGAGGTCCTGAGATCAATTCCCAGCAACCACATGGTAGCTTACAACCATCTATAATAGAATCCAACACTCTCCTCTGGTGAGCAGAGGAACATGCAGACAGAGCACTCATATACATAAATAAATAAATAAATAAATCTTTAAAAGTATATATTTTCAGCTCTACTCCATGCCCTAATTTAGAAATTGAGGGAAAGAACTATAACTACTGCTTTAACAAGCTCTCCAGAGAACTCTAACACACCCCACACACCAAGGAATACTGGGTCCCAAGGTTATCTCAAGGTCTTAAATTGGTTCTCAGCACCAGAATTCCCATTTGGTTTCTTGAGCCATGTAGTATTCGGTAGTACCATGAAATGAATGGAACAGACAAGTGGAAGTGGTTTGGTAAATCACAGAAACTACAACACTTGAAAGAGTCTGCATGGTGATAAAGAAAAGTGTGACAATTAGGACTGGAGAAATGACTCAGTAATTAAAAGCACTTGTTGCTTTTACAGAGGACCTATGTTCGGTTCTCAGGACCCACATGGCAGCTCACAACCATCTACAACTCCAGTTCCAGAAGAATCAACACTCTCTTCTGACCCCCATGGGCACCAGGGGGAGGTCACACACTTGTATACAGGCAAAATACTCATACACACAAAATAAAAATAAATAATCTAAATTTTTTTCCTAAATTTTAACATCCACATAACAAGCAACAAGGCAATAAAAGAAAACTCACAAGCCAGATGTGATGGTGCACACCTTTTTAATCCTAGCACTACCAAGGAAAGCAGGTAATGATCTCTACGAGTTCCAGGCCAGCCTTGTCTACAGAATCAGCTCCAGGCTAACCAAGGTTACATAGCGAGACCTTANCTCAAAAAACCAAAACAACAACAAAAGAGAAAGCTCACTTAAATATAGTATAGAAAAGNTTTTTTAAGAGGGTGCTTCTAGAAGATTAAAAACAAAAACAAAAAACAGAAGTTCAAATGAAATTATCATCACAGGCAAAGAGAGCTATTCTCTCTATATAAAAGGAAAGCTGAGAGACTGTTCTAAAGGCCTGCTTATGGTGCTGGCCTTAGCTGGCAGTTGGAAATTTACAGAAAGCTAGATTTCTGAAGAGCTCCCATCATCAACTGATAAGAAAGGCTCACTGTGCCTGAACTGAACGTGCAAACAAAATGGTTATGCTCAGCACCTGCTTTCAGTCTCAGAGTCTAGAACTACTTCTATATATGCCAGGCATGAGGTATTTGTGTGATGGTCACCAAGCCCTGCATGCAGCCACTAACAAGCTTCCCTAGTTAGAAACATTTCCCTTGCACTGTCACAATTTCTTGGAGAATTAGATGTGGCTTGTGTGACTCCACTGGGAGAAACTTGTACCTGGTTTCTCCCAAAGTTAAACCCCATGCACCATGTCTTTTGCTGGTTCTGCTTTCCATCTTTCTGTTGTAATAAGGCATGGAGGGTTGTAAAAATAATTATCACACAGAGTCAGGCCTGTGTATTCTCCTAGCAAATTACCAAAGTGGAGAATGGTGCCGAGAATTCCCAATATATTTTCTTTTTTTTTTTGGTTTTTTCGAGACAGGGTTTCTCTGTGTAGCTTTGCGCCTTTCCTGGAACTCACTTGGTAGCCCAGGCTGGGCTCACAGAGATCCGCCTGCCTCTGCCTCCCGAGTGCTGGGATTAAAGGTGTGCGCCACCACCGCCCGGCCTCCAATATATTTTCTTACTTATACTATTAATGAGGGAAAACATTGTCAATACCATTAAGTCTGCCATGTTCATGTTACTCTTATTTGATCCATTAGTAAAAGCATTTTACTATTATTTTATTCCCATTATCTTATTTTGCAACATATCCAGTAAACCTAATTCAATCACATGCAAAAATCCTTACCCAGTCAAAGGCAGGGCCAACTTACAAGCCATTGGGGAAACTGGTATGCTGTAACCAACAGAGGAATACTTTCTAGGCAGGACCAAACAAGAGAAAACTGACCACTAAAATCTAGCTACCTGGAAAACATAAAACTTAAAGATACTGGGAAAAAATCTCAAAGAAAGTCATCATTTCTCACAACTCTAAGTTATATGTAATTTCTGTTATTTTATACAGTAAGACATAATGTCAGAAAAGGCAAGGTTTCAAATGAAGCCCTAAATTATGTCACAGACTCTACAGCTCCCAAGGGCTGGCTTGCCACCAGGCTGATTCTCAACAGGTCAACCTTATTAACTAGGCTGCCAGAAATGCAAGTGAGAACAGCTTACTCCTGCATGCTCTGACGACTCTCTTGTGGTGAGACATACTCTAAAGAAACTCAAGGGGGTTTGGCAAATTTACTTTTAGAAAAACTACTCTTTATCTCATTTAAAAAACCAAGGAAATGTTGGAAAACGTAAGAATACAAAAAGTAAATAAAATTAACACAATGCTCATTTAAAAAACCAAGGAAATGTTNACAATGATACGTAAAGATCCATGACACTGCAAGAAACAATTGGTCACAACAGTCACCGGAGTGTCGATTAATTACTCCCAAACCTAGCAAAATGAAGAAGGTGAAATTAAGCATCTATTTTGCTTTTGAAGATTTTAAAGATACTAAATAAATGCAAGAAGAGTTTTCTTTATACAAGGATTTCAACTAATAAATGTCAGTAAGCTGTACCGAGAAAATCATCTTTTATGTTAGGCAAAGCATTCTACCACTGAGCTGTTATCTCCAAAATGCCATCTTTTATGACCCTTGGGGGTGAGGTCAAACCAGCATTTCAGGCTTCTAACATCTGGAAGTGAAAGGCTGACATTAGAAACATCTATTAACATCTATTAGAAAGGCTGATAGTATCTGACCAGTTCCTGTAAAACTAAAACTAAACAACCTAATGCTGACAGCAATAGGAAGAACACATAGCCTGCTATGCTGACGAGTACCAAAAGGCTTCAGAACTAATGGCCAAAATACAGGAAGTACAGGGGCTAAGCAAAACTACAAAATACAACCAGTCTAACAGAATATGCACAGTTCTACAGGTGAAATGACACCATTCTTTCCTCATGTGAAGGGACAGAAGAAAACTTAACAGGCTACACTTGTATGGACAGTTCTTCCATGTGTGATGTGAGATCCTCTGGCTCCTAAATTAAACACACCAATTGTAAAGACCATTTTTTGAGACTAGGCAAATGTAAACAACATTTTAGCTACAGCATATTAAGGAATTGAAGATCTTGTTAACACTACTAATTAGTGACATTAACAGCACTATGGCTATACCTTTTAAAAGTCCAAGTATGTTAGTAGATTTATATTGAAATATTAAGGGGTGAATTAGTATCTAGGATTCCTTTAAAATGCCACATAGTGGAGGGGGCAGTAGAATGAAATAAATAAATGCCAGAAGTGAATTATGTGAAACCAAGCTTTTGTTTTTACAAATTTTTAATATCTTAGTTGTTTTCAGCTGTGTCAACAGTATGTAGATGCATTTCTAAATGCCTAATTTTAAAAGTCTCTAGAGTCTTTACTATATCTTTTATTTCCAAAAACTAAAACTCTCTACTTCAATACATTCATGAATGCCTGCTTTATAAACAGATACTGCCTACACACAGCTAAGTATCTGTCTGGCAGAAAGCTGCTCTGATAATGTCCTACTTCATTCTGCTTCAGTGAGATCTGAGATTGTCACTTTTTTTAAGACCCTGCACCTGTTTCATCAACACTTGGTTACAGTTAATACTACAACCAAAACAACTTCCACTGCAACATCAGAGGCAACTAGTCATACATAATATTTGCCACAAAAGTTGGTCTCAACCTATATGCACACACTGCTGTCCTGTCTGGAACTCAGCGTGTAGCTCAGACTATATATTCAGTTCAAGCTCTAACACTGCAAAATGAAAGAAATACCACAATCCTGCCATCCTGTGGGTCTTTCTAGAGCCTTTTAAGCAGTGGTTCTCAACCTATGGGTCACAACCCCTTTGGGTATCAAAAGACGACTGGAAGATACAGACATTTACATTATGATTCATAACAGTCGCAAANAAAGTAAATAAAATTAACACAATGCTCATTTAAAAAACCAAGGAAATGTTGGAAAACGTAAGAATACAAAAAGTAAATAAAATTAACACAATGCTTATTAATAACAGTATTATTAATGATGGAATACTTTTCAGCCTTACAATCACCATAAAACTTTCTAATCTATGTAAACAATTAGACCNAGAATTTTTATTTATTTATTTAAGAGATAGGGTCTCACTATGTAGTTCTGGCTGTCCTAGAACTTACTCTGTAGACCAGGCTGGCCTCAAACTAGAGACTCATCTGCCTCTGCCTCCCAAGTGCTGGGACTAAAGGTGTGAGTCACTACACCGGGTTTAGACTAGACATATTTATAGTTTATAAGAATTTGATATGAAGTAAGACAATAGAGCCACAAAAATACTAGAATTTTGTGGCATACTGGAATTAAAATAGTCAAAAGGAGAGGGGCTGGGAATATGGTTCTGTGGATAANGTGCTTAATGTGCAACATGAAGACCTGATTTTGAATCACCAGCACCTATGTCAAAAGCCAGGCACAGCAGCATGTGCCTATAACTCTAATATTTGGGTAATTTGGAGCACAGGTGGATTCCTGGAGCCCACTAGCCAGCCAGTAAAGGTGAATTAGTTCAGTCAAAACTGTCTCAAAAAACANGGTGGAAAGCAAGCGACAAAGACCCAAAATCAACGTCTGGCCTTCATACATATACACACCACACACACAACAATCAACTATGTACGATGCCTAATATCTGTTGATGGGACCTGGTTAACCCAGTATTTATTGGTCTGTCTTTAGCACTAGGCTATTGTATAACTGTTTTCAGCCCTGACTTTGCTTGCTTATATTCTCAAAAGCCAAAGTTCTAATCCCGCTAATAAATCAAGATTTTTTTTTTTACTGAATTTAATTAATTTATTTCTTCGTGTGGATGTGTGGATGTGCCCTCTCTCATGTATGCATGGAGATCAGAGGCCAATCTGTGGGATTTGGTTTTCTCTCCACCATGAAGGTCATGCAGACTGAATTCAAGGTCATCAAGCTTGGCAGTAAGTGCCTTTACCCTCAGAGCCATCATGACAGCCACTGCAGTGGTTCTCAACCTATGGGTCACAACCCCTTTGGGTATCAAAAGACGACTGGAAGATACAGACATTTACATTATGATTCATAACAGTCGCAAAATCACAATTATGAAGTAGCAACAAAAATAAATTTTATGGCTGGGGTCACAACAACATGAGGAGCTATATTAAAGGGTCGCAGCATTAGGAAGGTTGAGAGCCACTGCTAACATATGAACCTAATACAAGTAAAAAGTAAATGACCTAAGATTTTTCTATGGGATAAACTTTTTTTTTTTTTTTTTTTTTTTTTTTTTAATTTTTTTTTTTTTTTTTGGTTTTTCGAGACAGGGTTTCTCTATGTAACAGTCCTGGCTATCCTGGAACTCACTCTGTAGACCAGGCTGGCCTCAAACTCATAGATCAGCCTGCCTCTGCCTCTCAAGTGCTGGGATTAAGGGTGTGCGCCACCACCACCTGGCTGAGGATCAACTTTTTTTTAAGTTGTCTGAAATTTTTAAATCTTAAGAAGTTTTGGATTGTAAGAGTCCAAGGTGTTAAAAATTAAGAGTGTTAACATATCCCACACTCTCAGAGACAAACATTTCTTTCCTACTGGAGCTTAACAGTACCATTTGAGGAAATGTAAAGTGTGGCACTGGCTGAAAAATGCAAAAGTTTTCTGGGATGTTGGGAAAATGAACACTGGTTCCTTCACTGGTCAGGAGGTTCAAATGAAGAAGTCTACTCGGAAGTCGGAATCCGTAATTCTTATCCAGTTGCAGCAGCTGCCAACAGTACTGTCTTGCAAAAGGTTCTAAAGCTACATTTAACACCAAAAGAATCTTCACGGTCCCGCCAGCTGTCAAATGTAGGACACAACCCTCCCTCGGGCTATATAACTACATAATAAGGATGGAGCTCAGTGGGAGGCATGTGCTGTGACATACATGAGGTCCCAGCTTTAATCCTCAGCACAGAGGAGAAGAGAGGACTAGAATCTAATGCATTACGGAGCATCTTCATATTGACTCAAGCAGGAATTTCAACACTTAATCCGCTCAAATATTTAAGTGGATTGTTGAAACACTGGCCCTCCTACCACATCACTCTACTCCAGCAACCCTACAAAAGAAACAAACAACCACCACTTTCATTTGTCCTTTCATTCTACCCAGCAACCAACAGGCAGGCAGTGTTGCCTGTTAAGATGGCAAGCTCTGGCACCAGAATGAGTTCAAATTCCTGTTCTCTGGGATTATTCTCCTATCTGTAAACCTACCCTTGGTATGCTCATGAAAATCAGCTTTGCTTTGAAGACATGAACACTTCGTGACATTTGACCATATTTTTTTTAATAATCACTACTATCTTTTATATTATACCTTACCAGAGATATAAGGGATTAGAATCATTTTTAAGAAATTACTCTGATAAATACCCCCCATCCCACTAAATCCATTTAAAAATATCTTTAAAGGCAAACAAGTTTCTACGGCACTTCTTTGAAATATTGTATTTAGATGTTTCCTTTACAGCATTTCATCTTATTTGTATAGGCTACAGAACATACTTTAGTCTCCAAGATTTTGTTTCAATTTAACCACCACAATTAAGACAATGTGCTAGACCTTCCTCACTGCCACAGAGACAATTAAAAGGAGGAAAGATTTCTTTTGCTGCACAGTTTCAAAGGTTTCATNGCACAGTCTCTGGTGCCTGTGGAGGTCAGAAGAGGGTGCCAGATTCCCTGGAATTGGTTCACAGTTGTTGTGAGCCACTACATAAATACTAGGAACTTGGGTCCTCTGTAAGAGCAGCCAATGTTTTTATTGCTGAACCCATCTCTCTAGCCCCAATAAAGATGTATTTTTAACAAGACAATTTTTTTTAATTATCTGAAATTTTACCTATATTTTACAATGAAACCAACAAAATATCTAAAACACATAAAAAACAAAATGGGGGGAAAGAGCATTGGCATTGGTGGTATTGGCTTTCCAAAATGAGAAAAAAAATTATTCTCTGTACATCAATAAATACAGTTTTCCAGGCATAGTAGTACACATCTGTATTCCGAAAGAAGGAGTACTACAAATTTGAGATCAACTGCTCTACATTCCAAATGCCAGGCCAGCCAGGACTACATAACAAGATCCTGTGTCCCCCTCCACATACACACTTCTCCCACTACCCTCAAAAGAAAAAAAAAAAAAAAAACTGAACAGATGGCTCAGCAGCCATTCCTTACTCTAGTTACAAGGTATCCACTGTCCTCTTCTGGCCTCCATGAGCACTAGATACGCATGTGGGGCACAGACATATGNAGGCAGGCAAAAACCCTCATATATATAACAAATAAATAAATCTTAAAGGCCAAAAACTTTTAAAATATTTGTTCTATTTATTTGTATGTGTGCAGGCACAGGCTTGCCACAGCACTATGAAAGTTTCAGGAATGGGTTCTCTCCTTCCACCTGATGGGTCAGTCACCAGGGATGGAAAGCAGGTCACAACAAAAACAAATCTCTTCTTCTACCTGGAACTACATTACCTAGCCAATGTTGATATAGAAATGTACTGAATGTATTCTAGCACAGTGTACTTCAACTGTTAAAATGAAGATAGGAACAACATAGAAGATTTATGCCTGTTCCTAAGATTCCTATCAGAAGGGTTAGCAGTCATTCCTTCACTGTGAATCTTGTCTCCCATTACCGTCATTCGGTAAACTGAAAGACCAAGTCAAAAGGATGATTCAAAGTCAAAGGCTAGTGCAGCAGCTCATGCTTGTAATCCCAGTATGTGAAAGTGGTGGCAGGAAGATGAATCAAGCTTATCCTCAACTATACACAGTGAGTTTGAGGCCAGCCTGAAGTTCATTAAGACCCGATCTCATGGTGGTTCATACAGAAACTCTCAACTAGTCAAAGCGTCAGTGGAGTGCTCAACCACAAAAATGAACTCTGTATCACATCCCCTCCCCAAGGCTCAGGGCCCATCTCAGAAGAAGACAAGGAAGGACTGGAGCAAAACAGCACCTTCTGGAGATGACAGAACTATGCTCATAGGCTCATAGCAGCTGTGGCTGCTTGCACAAGCCCTGCACAAGAGCAAGCCAGTCNGCATTCCAGCATAAAGTGGGCTCCCACCCCTAGGTGAGGGGTTATGGTTTCTGGGGGAAGGAGGGTCATTTCTCTTTAAAGGTGTGACTTCTGGTAGGTCAACCAATACTCTGGTGGATGGCCCCACACCCAATATCTGGACAGCACAAATGAGTTCATGGGTTCTTTTAAAAAGGAATGAAGCTGAGGGAAATGAAGTAACAAGGATCTGGGAGGAGTTAGGGTGAGAAGTGGAGGTGGTGAATACCATCAAAGGGAACTGTATGAATATCTCAAAGAATAAAAATTCCCAACTTGAGAGGAATCAAATGAAAAGTGAACATCAGCTAGAGAGTCTTACTCTTTGGGATGCCCCTAGATCCCAGACACCTTGTTCTGCTTCCCACAACCAGGCTTAATGAGCTCCAGGTACCCAGCTTGGACTTTACCAAGCCACAGGCTAACTTGGAAACTACCTAGTTCCCTAAGTATCTAAAAGGCAGTTAAGATCAACCACAAAGAACCTGTTTATTGGAGGTATAGTCTATACATAGCTGGTCTGCACCAGCACACAATTTCCATCTTCATCAAATTCCAGTGTAGTAAAGAGTAGACAGTAATCTCATTTTACAAAGAGGGCTAAAAGGCTGAATCACTTTGCTAAGCTAAGGAGGCAGAGAAGAGTAGAATACCACCTCTAAACAAACTGTCTGCACCTTACTCCACAGAATATGTGAAAATGCTGTATTACCTATCAAGGAAAAATCTAAAATTGTAGAATGAATTAAGGTTGCTCATCAGCTGAACTTGGAATGCAATGATCATGATGAATACAGCCCAAAGCAAAATCATAAACTTACTTAAAACATTATGAGATTATTTGGTAATTTTTGTGGTTTGTAACCTGATTGCATGGTTGACAAGTGTGAACTTCGTAGATGACAACATTGTGTCACAACAGCAAAAGACTGGACACAATACTATCATATGGGTCCTTATTCTTGAGAGGAAGAGGCTGAATAAACAAAGAGGTGGTGCCAGAGATGGAAATACCAAGAGAAAAATAACTGTGTTCAGGAGCTGGAGATGGTTGAGGAGTTAAGGCACTGGCTGCTCTTCTAGAGGACCTTGTTCAATTCCCAGCATCCACACAGCTGCCCACAATCTTCTGTAACTTCAATTTGGGGGTTCTGATGCCCTCTTCTGGCCTTCTTGGGTACTGCATGTATGTAGTACACATACATTCAGGTAAAAACCCATACCCACAATAAAATAAAATATTAATTTTTAAACATTGGGATGGAGGGCAGAGAAACTATAGTTGTGTTTAGCCTACAAAGCTGCAAAAGGCAAGGAACATAAGTTGTCCCTGGAAGACAAAGGAGTCCAGTAAGAGCCATGTACAACTTCTGACCTCCAAAAATCTAAGCTAATGGAGTCTGCTCTTTTAACAGCAACTAAATTTGTAACAAGTTGATTTAAAGGAAATGAATACATAGCCTAGTTCTACCACCATCATGCAAAAAGGAAATCTGCTAAATGGTTTTGTATAGACTATAATTACCAGGCCTGGTATGGTGGCACATGCCTTTAATCCCAGCATCAGGCGGCAGTCAGCAAATCTCTGTGAATTTGAGGCCAGTCTGGTCTACAAAGTTAGTTACAGGACAGGACTATACACAGAGAAACCTTGTCTTAAAAAACCAAAATGAAAAAAATATATATAAGTACCTAAATTTTAGCAGTGACAGGCTTATAAAAATCTGTCCCATTCATGCCTCAAAATTTAGCTAATATAATTTTACATAAATTCTTCACTCCTAAAAATGTGAACAGTAATTAATCCTAAATTTAAAACTTCTTATTTTGACTCGGTGAGAAAGCTCAGTGGATAAGGGACTTGTCATGCAAAGCTGTCCTCTGGCTTCCACATAAGCCACATGTACATACACACACAATATGCACACAAATACACACACACAATATTCAAACTGAAAACAGATCCTACATGTGCTCTTGGCCAAAAGGCTGAAAAACAAGACACAGTATTAAGTAAATATTTTTTAACTTCCTAAAGGCTGAGAAACAATATACAGTATTAAGTAAATATTTTTTTAACTTCCTATTCTTGGGCTGGGGGTGTCTTTTAATTGGTAAAGTGTCTGTCTAATATATAAGGTGTCCGAGGTTTGATTCCTAGCATCACATAAACTGGTACGGTGACCATGCTTGCAATCCCAGCACTTAGAAGGCAGAGGGAGGAGGATCAGAANTGTAGTAGTGGTAGAGCATCATATCACTAATACAATCATTCAGGAAGCAGAGGTAAGTGGACTTCTGTGAGGCCAGTCAGTTCCAGGCCAGCCAGGGCTACATAGTACGACTCTGTCTCAAGAAAACAAAAACAATACTTGTCCAAAGCTCTTTCAGTTAGAGTCCAATCTAGGATACTTAAGTTTCTCTCTCTAAAAATACAAAAATAAAAACCAGCTCATACTCTTTTAAATTACAATTTATTTGTCCACCAAACAAGAAAGTAACATGCCCTTGACTTGGCTTTGATTTTTTGAAATAGAATCTGACTTTGTAACCCATGATTGTCTCAAACTAACATTCCTCCTATCTCAGCCTCCTGCTTGCTAGAATTATAACTATATGCCAGTACAACTTGTAGAAGTTGACTGTTTTAATTTCCAGGTTTATTTTCTAGCACAAAAACTTAATCTATGAAAATTTAATAGAACACTTTATAAATTTTTCTACTTCCTTTGCCCTCTTAAATAAAAATGGGATATATTTAAAGCTTGATAATTCATGATCTATATTTTTAAAAGAAATGTAAAACGTACTAAGCATACATGTGTCTTCTAAAGTATCTCTTTCTTAAGTGTCTGATTCCAGCTCTCACTTGTGCCCATTTCTCCCACCCCCTAGCTTACATACATATATATTCACACATTTGAGAGCACGTGCATGAACACTTTCATAAACGTGTACCTACACAAACATATACACACATACACACAAAGTAAATGAATTTTTAAAATTTATTATTAATTTGTGTTTATGTGTTATGTATGCATGCCTACGGTGGCCAGAAGAGGGCCTCAAAAGCCCCCATAGCTGAAGTTAAAGAAACTAAACTCAGGTCCTCTGGAAGAGCAGGAAGGGGCTAACTAACCACTGAGCCATCTCTCCTACCCCTCAAACTCTTCAAAGCCTTGTTTTTCCTTTTCCTCTCTTTTAAGAAACCACCTTTGAAGCAGGAAAAGTTTTCCCAGAATTAAATCCACTGTAGTTCATTTTAATGTATTTTCAAATGACTTCTAATTTTTAGGAGAACTAGGTAAATTTATTTAAGAATGCTTAATACCACCACGTAAATACATTCTAGATTCAAAACTTGTTTCCAATAAAGCTATTGAAAGGTCACTAAACGGCCACAACTTTCTGACTGACTTATAATAATTAGGCAGCAGGACTCAGTGTACTAACTGGAGTGAAGCTCTATGATCAATTCAATGTGTGCCTGTGGGCACATCACTCAGCATCTTCGTATTTGCTTCTTCAACCATAAAAAGAGAAAAATACTGNTGACCTACCTCAGAGGGATGTTCTAAGAAATAACTAATAATTACAGAACTTAAAACATTACAGAATCAGTATTAAGGAATCCCTTTAAACCACATACTCTGGACCTGAAGCATCCATCTGCCAGGGTCATTGTCTACACTGATCTGTCCCAAAATTAACATTTGAAGAATACTACATCAAAGATCCCAAGAACAACCAGTTTTGTTTGTTTGGTAGGTACTGGAGATCTAACCTAGGACAAGCTGCCTACAACTGAGCTATACCAATGAGTACTCCTTTTTTTTAATGAGACAAGTGTCTGGCTACACTTGAGATCATCCTGCCTCAGCTTCTCAAGTGCTGGTGCACTTGTAATCACATTGCCCTCAACCGGAGATTCTTGAGAAGTGGCCACCACAAAAGGGCCTCCTCTGTTAATCCTCATGGTTTACCTTAGGGGCAATCCCTTACAACTGGACTTCAT
>LZPO01108097.1:65737-76374 GCA_001675575.1 Neotoma lepida | reverse complement strand
AGAACACACTGAAGTTGTCCTCTGACCTCCCTATGTGCAATGGCATGCACTTACCCACACACACATTAACATACACACACACACACACAGAAATTTTTCAACTAAAAAGTTGTTTTAAAAGAATAGGAACAGAACATTTATACAGTAATTCAGATATCCTAGACTTACACTGCTGAAGTTCCCAAACTAGAATCTAAGAGAATACAAATCAAGGAGTGTTGGCACATACCTGCGGCACGTAGAAGGCTAAGGCAGGAGNNCAACAAATGTGAAGTCAGCCTAGGCTACATAGTGGGAGAGAAAATACCTTAAATAATTAGTCTGTCTAGAGCAGTGGTTCTCAACCTGTGGGTCACAACCCATTTGGTTGTCTGTCTTTAGTGGTAAGAGAAGAGTACACAATCTCCTGAACAAACAGCTATGCCTAACTGTCCTGCAGATGCCAGCACAATCCTGATGAAAGCTATAGCTACTCTCCTCTGGAAAATAAACGATAATATGAAATTCTGTGTGACTCTGAGGAAAGGAGAGGTTTACAGACCCCTAAAGCCCATCCATGGCCTGCACTTTCTAAGTATATGCAAGCACTGATTAAAGACTGCTAGGACTCAGTGAAGTGAGGGAAAAAAATGCTATTTTCTTTTTTTTGGGTGTGACATGGTCTCATCACAGCCCAAGCTAGTCTCAAGCTCATAGCAATTGTCTTCCACCATACATGGGGCAAGTATTACTATGTACAGTTCCTCTTTTTCATCTTTTATTACTCTTCTTGCTTCTATAACCAATTAGAAAATGCATTCCTCAGCATAGCCAACTGAGCTCCTGAAATAAGGTTTCTTAGTCTATGCAAACCAGCCTTTTCTTATTTTCATTTTATTTATCTGGTTTTTATATTCAAGTAAACTGTTTATCAACTTGCATAAACTCTTTACCCTACTTCCCCCAAATCTGAGCGCTATCTCCAATTTTAGTATGAAAATAATCAGATTTCTTAAAAGCATACTATTTTTCATAGGAAAATCTCAATGTCATTTCCACTTAAAAGAGAAATAAATTTAATAACTAAATTAAACATTCCAATTAGTAACATCAAATGGACTATACTGCTTAACTGTTTAAGAGGCAACAGATATTCTCTCATTTTGATGTAAATCATTCATATGAAAGTATTTCAATCATTTGGGAACAAAAGCTAATTCATTTATATGTTTTGTTCTGTGTCCATTAGGTTTAAAGGATGCTAAGCCAAAAATGTAGCAGTGGCTTGTTTTCCTTTGTCTCACTCAAGTTACAAGCTAAAACTGATACTTTGCACTTAGGCAATAAAAATTTCAAATTAATTATCACAGCATTCCATATTTTACCAAAATCTACATCTTCCACATTCTACAATCATTTATTTATTAATTATTAAAAGAATGAAAGATGGGAATGGTGGCACACACCTTTAATCCTAGCACTTGAGAGGCAGAGACAAGTAGCTCTGTAGATGTCATCGTTCATAGAATACCAGAATACTATCACATACTTCTAATGCAGTTTCAACTGTCCAGAAGAGTTACTATTCTGCTCCACNACAGCAGAAAGAAGACAGTATGTGTCCTCTCCAGGAATTTGTTGCTGCCAGATGTGGTAGCACACAGCTGTAATCCCAGCACTTGGGAGGCGGAAGAGCAGGAAAACCAGAACTCAAGGTCATCCTTGGCTACATACCTAGTCTTAGGCCAGCCTGGGTTAAGTGAGGCCCTGTCTTAAAAACTACTACTTTCTGCTGTAGAGCCGGGTAACTACCATAAAAATGAGTATGTTAACCAGGCATAGTAGCTGACATTTAACCCCAGTATTCAGGAGGCAGAGGCCAGCCTGGTCTTACAGAGTGAATTAGTTACAGGGCAGCCAGGGCTGTTACACAGAGAAACCCTGTCTTGAAAAACAAACTAACAAAAAAGGGATAGGTCAATAAAAGGTAGGAAGTGCCACTGGTCCTGGCTGGATGAAAGGCTGTTACCATTAAAAAACAACAGGGTAACAATGGCACCTGGTAATACCCCTCCAGACATGCCAGTGTGACTGCATTTGCACTATCCCCACAAAGTAACAATTGCCATGAGCAGAAAATCACTAAGGAGTGATTTTCTGCTGCTCTTGCAGAAAAGAGTCGGTTCAGTTCCCAGCACCCACATGGCCACTCACAATCACCTGGAACTCCAACTCCAAGAGATCTGACACCCTCTTCGGCCTCTGCAGGCACTACATACACGTGGGTACATACATGTCAGCAAATACTCATACACATAAAATAAATTTAAAAATTAAAACAAAAAAGAGCTGGGGTCGTAGTGATACACCACCTTTAATCTCAGCACTTAGGAGACACAATATCAGGCAAATTCATCTCTATGAATTCAAGGCCAGCCAGGTCTACATAGGGAGTTCTGTGCCAGCCAAGGCTACACATAGTAAAACCCTGTCTCAAAAATAAAACACAATTAAAATAAAAAGAAAAGAAAGAAAAGTTGTCAAAAGGTAACTGTAAAAATTTGTAAGTACAACCACCTCATGTACACAATGCACTCCAGGGATGTCTCCTTGGACCAAACTTGTCAACAAGAATGTATTCAAAGACACTAGTCTTAAGTGTAGGACTGACTGGAAGCCAGGGCCAAGTTCCGAGAGAGTACTACAAGAGTATTAAGCAAGAACAAATGGTTCTTTCAAAAGCTTCAATTTTACATGATTTTTGGTCATTAAAAAATAGAGGAGCTGAACATCCAGGTCAATTGGTAGAGTGCTTGCCTGTCATTGCTGAGCCCAGGGTTCAAAATCCAATACTGCATAGTTAACAGAGCTGGGTGAGACGGCACATGTCTGTAATCCTACCATGAGGAAGGTGGAAGCAGGAAGATTAGGAGTTCTAGGCCAGCATCAGCTACATAGAAAACTGAAAGCCAACCTGAGCAAGATGAGACCTTATCTCTAAAATAAAATACTANTAGTAATAATAACAGTAACAGTAGCAACATTAGTAGTAAAATGACAACCTGTGGCTGCCCACTGCGCTACCAACATATTGAGATGCTCAGAGGTGGATCAGAAGTAAGGGGGGAAATTAGGAATTAAATGTGCCATAAAAACTCAGCACAAATCAAAGTTTTTAATTCTACACTAAAGAGTCATTAAACATGACATGTCTATACTTTGTTTCAAGCCACATTTTACAGAGCAACACAAGATTTTTTTACTAGCACAGAATATAAACACTTACTTCCAAAGCAGCCACCATCATCTCACCATTGTCCTTTAATAGCTTCATCCCCGATGGCTCCTATCCTCCCCTCTGCTACTAGCGTTTTTCCACAGCTGTCAGTGACCCTTTAAAACATAATCAAACTCCACCGCTCTGCAGTGAGACTGCACCACTTCTCTGTGAGACCTGCAATGCTCCCTATTTCCACAGCAGGGAGAGCCAGAGTCCTCAAAATACCTCCCAGGTTCTAGAAGGGCCTGCTGGGCTCTGCCCCAAAGCCACATCCCTTTACCCTATTCCCTTCCACTGCTTTCTTCCCTTGTTCCATACCAGCTACCCTGACCTCTAGTGCTTTGAGACTTGGCCAGCCACATGGCCACGAGTGAGTGTTCAAGCACCTGCCCAAATTTCTTCTCAATGATGCCAACTCTTCACCTTAGCCCCTGAATTCTTCACCTTTACCCTATCCAGCCCTTTCCTTATTCCCATGCCATCTATTCCTTAAAGTAGTAATTTATCATATTTACTCCTGTTTGCTAACGAACGTATCTTAACATGTGGGATCCACAGATTCAGGAATTTCTACCTGTTTGATTCACTGATATATCCTAAAATAGCCAGAACAGAGACTAGCATGCAAGAGCAGTCAGTAAAGGGTGAGTGCATTTTTTTTAAGTCTCCAGGGTCTTAACAACCACCTGTCACAACACAAACACCTGAAGGTAAATACTTAGCACTCAACAGTTTATCACAAGCCACACTCCCTGAAAAGGAAAAGGTCCACTCCTAGGAGTCAACAGACTGAAAAATAAATATTCATCTGGGCTATCAAGATGCCTCTGCAGATAAAGGCACCTGCCACTAAGCCTGAATTTGATCCCTGGAACCCCACATGGTGGAAAGAGAGAACAGACTCCCATGAGTTGTCCTCTGACCTCCAACACGCAAACTATGGTGTGCATGCCCACACACACAAAAAAAAGCAAATTTAAAATGTAATAAAAATTTTAATGTATACATATTTACGTTCAAATAAACACATATGAATAGGCACACCTGAGGACATTCATCATGGAACAACAGGGACATGTATGCACACAGAAAATAAGTGTTACAAATCTTTAAATAAAAATATTTTTAGCCAGGTGGTGGTGACATATCCCTTTAATCCCAACACTCAAGAGGCAGAGACAGAGCTCTGTGAGTTCAAGGACAGCCTGATCTTCAGAGCTAGTTCCAGGACAGCTAGGGCTACACACACACACACACACACACACACACAAAACCCTGCCTCAAAAAAAATTAAACTTTAAAAGTTTAAGTTTGAACCTTATAGTTTGTGAATTATATCTCACTTCTTAAAATTAAAAAAGAAATCAAAATAACTGATAGACTGTTGAATTCAATACTCCTGCTCATGAGGGCAGGCAGACTAGGAACTGGGAATACCTTTTTGGCTGCACTCAATCTGAGAAGCTCCACATACTGACAACATAAAGCAATGTGTGTTGAGTGCATAAGTGAAGGGCAGGTGTCTCAGGAGCTGCTCCTAGCAACAGCAACAAGGAGAACATCCACCTCACATCTAACATTGCTAATCTAATCACCTCCATCTTCAATACTATGGCTTCTCCATCACCCTCCCCCAAAATACCAGCTAACAGCTGTATGACCAGTCTGTGCACTTCCACTCCTATCTACATTAGTCTACTCCCCTTACATCAGTTACTGTTCTGGTCTGAAAATGTGGACCACCATCACTTCACTCTTNAGTTCAAGGCCCTTACAAGACTTCCTGGCTGTATTAGTCCATTTTCCTTTACTCTAACAAAATACACAAGGAAGGGTAACTTATAAAGTTACAAAACTTAGCCAGGCAGTGGTGGTGCACGCCTTTAATCCCACCACTTCGGGGGCAGAGGCAGGTGGATCTCTGTGAGTTCGAGGCAACCTGGTCTACAGAATGAGTTCCAGGACAGCCAGGGCTACGCAGAGAAACACTGTCTCAACAAGAACAACAGAATCAAACAAACAAAAAGTTACAAACGGATTAACTATACAAAACTGTAAACTTATCACAGTTTTTGGAGACTGAAAATTTCAAGGCAGGGCAGTCCCAGTATTCAGCCATTGGTGAGGGCCAAATGAGAGCTGGGAAAATGAAAGTACTAAGACTGGTGGCCTGAATTTTATTCTCAGAACCCATATAGAGGAAAAAGGTGAGACCCAACTACACCAAGTTGTCTGACTCCAACGTTCACTCAGGCGTGGGCACGCGCGCGCGCACACACACATACACTCACTCTCTCTCTCTCTCTCTCTCTAACTTCCTTAAAATTATTTTTTAAAGTTTCGGGCAGCTTGTACATGAGTACCACCTATTCATGCATGCATGTGTACGGGTGCACACGCACTTGGGTGCGTGCACACAGGTCAAAAGTTGTTATCAGGTGCCTTCTTCAATGGCTATCTTAAAAAAAAATTATTACATTTATTTATTTTGTGTGTGCTTAGGAGAGGAACATACGTATGTGGATACCAGAAGGGTTCCTGGGATCAAACTCAGACTGTCAGGCTTGGCAGCAAGCTGAGCCACCTTGCCAGCCCCTCTCCATCTTTTCTTTTTCAAATGGGGTCTCTCTCTGAACCTGGAACACACCAATTCGATTTGACTGGACTGGGTAGCCCACAAGTCCCAGTATCTCCTCCCTCTCTAGTGCTGGGATTACAAGTAAACACCGCCACAATTCAGCCTTTTATATGGGTGCTGGGGTCCAATTCAGATCCCTCATGCTTGTGCAACATGCACTTTATGAAGTGAGCCATGTCTCCAGGTCCCTCACACAGCACTTAAGAAAATCTTCAGACTAGACTGTAACTCAANGGTAAAGTGCCTGTTTACATGGATGAGACCCTGGCTTCAATCTCATTAGCTCGAAGGGAGGAGAGGTTCACTCCTTCATCTTCTATCACTACTGTTCTAGTCTCACGCAAACACATCATACTGGTTTTAAATTCTGAGATAAGACCTCACTAAATCACTCAAGTCAGCCTTGAGCTTACTCTGTAACCTAGGCAGCACTGAATTTGCCTTTCTCCTGCCAGTCTCCAAAGTGAGTGGGATGACAGGCCTGGCCAACACACCCAGCCCCAACAAACCCAAGTTTCCATACGTACCGCCCTGTTCTGTTCCCTTGTATGTGAAATGCTTTTCCCTCTAACACTCAGCACAGATGTCAACTATACCAGAAAACTTTCCATGACTTTACTTAGCTGTCCTTCCACAGCATGTACTGCAATAGTCATATGGTGGAACAAATACTCTAGAAACTGCTTTAGTTTTCAGTGTCTCCTACTACACTGAGAGCAAGCCAAATTCCTGATGCTACCTCATTGCACTGGCTGACACATGGAAGTAGTTCTTAAATGATGATTTATTTAAAAGAAAAGAAGAAAAATAATCCAAGGCAGAATAGGAAGCAAAGAAAGGGGAAGGAGGAAAAGAGAGAGTATGCACGCATACCCAGAACTGGCAAGAGGACACTAAGAACCAATCAGTGTGTTTACATGGTCCAGGCCAGTTCTCACTGAGAGACAATGATAAGATGAAAAAGCCCAAACCCTAAATCACTCATTCCCTAAACATTCTAATGTCTAAGCCACACAGCCCACTTCACTCCACAACTTACTGCAATATATTAAGAATGTTGGTAACATGCACAGTATAAAAAGCAGAAAGAGTTAAAAAAAAAAAAAGTAGGAATCAATCTGACATAATTAACTGTAATTTCCATAGCCTATCTTCTAATGTATCACACTGATGCTGAAAGATCTACCAGCTCAAAGTATGAGAAACAACAGAGGGCTATTGAGATGGTCAGCAGGTAAAGGCACTTACTATAGGGCCTTATCACCCTACATATGAGTCCAATCCTAAGGACCCATTTGGTGAAAAGAGAAAATCAACTTATAGAAGTTGTCCTCTGACCTCATGCAAGTGTACACACACATACGAATAAATAAATGTTAATATATTTGTCAAAAAAAAAAAAAAAAGACACCAGCAACTTCTACCTAATAGCAGTGTCCACAGCAACAGTAGCATCAATCCTAAAGTAGGCTGCTTTTATGTGACAAGTCACAGTTCTCACAAACAGACTGCAAAAATAATCTCCAGACAGAGCACACTAGTCATGACCAGGCTTTGTGTAAATTAATTTTTGAAGGTTATACCATAACAAAACTGCTTCCAAAAGCCAGCTAACATTTAAGATAGAACATAGACTTTCCTACATTTAATGACTTTTAGGCAAAGACCAAAGAATATCATTACCTCAATACACTGCCACAATAAAATTCCTAGTGTCACTATTAATAAGACAAATAATTAAAACTTAAAAAGCTTGCTTCAAAGAAGATTTGTTTGGCAAGATTCAACAAACAGCATAAAATCACTCTATGGCTCAAATGTTATTCACACACATACACGCACATAAGCTACATGAAACCTTTCATTCACACACAAAAGTGGGCCCGATATACTCAACACTAAATACCTTTTCTTCATTTTATTTTGTTTCTTTGATAGTCGCACTACGCAGCCCAGGCTGGCCTCAAACTCACAAAGATCTGCTTGCCTCTACCTCCTACGTGCTGCAATTAAAGATGTGTGCCATCTTTTTTTTTAAAAGATTTATCTTTATTATTTTTATTTATGTGTATGTGTGTGTGACTATGTAAACGAAGTGGGTGTTAGATCCCTCCCTTAGAACTGGAGTTATAAGGTGGCTATCGGTGNCAGGTATTCAACTCCTATGAGAAAGGGCAGCAGGCTCCTAACCACTGAGCCATCTCTCAGACACTCAGGAGGAATTTATCTTTTACATCTAAGAAATTAAAATGCAAAAAAATAAGATTTTGATACTAGCAATTAGTAATAGATTCCCCAAAATTCCCTAAACTAAAAACAGAATTTTCTTTATAAAGTTGGAAATTTGTTTTAACAACTTTTTTTTAACATTACTAATAACAAGTACCTTTAAAGGTAGTAACACACAAAAAAATTTCATTTGTCTAATACCATGAAACTTTTAAGACTAAAGTTTCCAGCATACTTTCTTCTCATTGTTATTTTGATTGCTTGTTGGAGACAGAGTTTCATGTGGCCTTGGCTGGCTTCCAACTCAATATGTAGGCTAAGCTAGCCTCTAGCTCACTTCATTACCCAGGCTGGCCTTGAACTCCTGATCCTCTTTCCCCTGCTGGGGTTAACATATATGCACCCTCACATCTGGCTTTTCTTTTCCTTTCTTTTCTTCTTTTTAAACAGACAAGTTTTTTTAAACAGGAAAAGAAAGGAATAAAGAAAAAAAATCTACATCTTCAACTCAGTATAATCCTTTCAGACAAACATTTACGTTCTAAGATATGTCAGGCATAGGAACTGTGACAGATTACAGCATTCTGAAAATTTATTCATCTTCCAAATATTATACATGTATCAGTCAACTTAAAATTTTTTCTCAAGTTTTCATCCAACTGCAAGGCAGTTACAAGCTTTTCCTAAAAACTCACTTTTCACTGTTTTCAGATTGTACATCTGTGAGTAACAAAAGAGTTTTCTCTCTGACATATCACTGGTCATTTTCATTCACATGAAAGTGAGACAGGAACTCAGTAAACAAAAACCAAGGCATCTACGGAGCCCTAAACTAAAAAACCAAACAAAACAACAACAACAAAAACCTTTAAAAATGGACTAAACTGCTTTGTACAATATGCAAATACTTAGGTGGCAAGAGCATTTGCGTTCATCTATCAACAGAAGCTTTTCAAACTGGACCTGGATGCAGTCCTACAAAAGCAATCCTCACTCTGGAGACAAGTGAAATTAATTAAAAAAAGAAAAAACATCCAAAAGAACTTTGAAAAGTAGATGCCATTTACATCCTGACATGCTATGGATTACATTTCAATCCGGTAAACACACACTATTATCGTTTTCAACCACATCTGAATTTGTAATGTATTTAAAGGAAAAAAAATTCTAGTATCAAAATTCCACCAGTTAAATCTAGATATATCAGATACCCAAAGATTTTCATACCAGTGTGATTTAAAAAAAAAAAAAAACTTTACAAACTCTCTAAAATGACAAAAACCACCTGTATTTTTATTGCTATGATTTATTCCACCAATACACAAAGTACTTCTTAGACACATTTTCTAGAAGCTATTCTGCGGTCAACATGTTTACTTCAGAGGAATATGGCCATCAGTTTTCCACACAACACATCGTAACAGAGCACGTGACAACTCCAAGACCCAGCACACCAATATAAAGAAAAATGAGCCATACAACCCCAAGTACCTGGAAATACAAGGTACAACAGGCCAAATCGGATCTCTAAAGGTAAAGAGCACCAAACTGCTTCAACCATCTTCAAAATCATTTTTTGCTTTCTGTTTAAAATTCACGGTTCTGTCCACACAATCAAATACAATTTTCTTTCATCGGTGTTAACAGACAGACCCACTGTACAATACTGTTTCAAGAGTCAGGTTACTACTAGAACAGCTTTCTGTTTTATGATTTAAGACGCTTTAATTCGTGCAGTTGTTCCGAAGGTTCCATGCAAAAAGCGCTGTTCTATTCGGGAGCCGCACGCAAAGCTCTGGTGCGGTGTCTCCTAACTGACTCCACAACTCCACGACACAGCCCGTGGATGATCGCACCAGCTGACCCTCTATCTCCAGGGAAAGCTCCGCACCGAGCCACTCCACACACCTGCCTCTGCAAAACTCGCAGGCCTGCCACAGCCACGGCCCCTGCACTTCCTGAATTCGAAAGCCACTCAAGCTGGTTGAGTGACGCCTTACCTTCATGGTGACTCTGGGGCCGCGATCCCCACGGCGACACCAGCTTCACCTGCACCTGGAGGGGAAACAAAGACACCCGGTCAGTACCACCGGCACCCCCTGCGCCGTCGGGGCGGGGGCGGCACCGAGTGCCGAGGCCAGGAACCCGAGCAGGCACGCGCCATCCCAGAGCCCCTACCGCCCCCACCGCCCGCCGCTTGCCGCCCCATTGTCGCGACTCCACGGACTTTTCCCCGTCCTCCACGATGACGCCATTTCTGTCAGAAGAAAACTCACAACAAGCCCAGGGTCCGGCGCGGCCTGGAGTGCGGCTGCAGCCGTCCAAGCCCGCGGAACCGCGATGCCCGGAGCCCCGGGACTGAGCCCTGAGTGAACCGGCGGGCCCTTAGGCTGTGGCGGCTCGGCCCCACAGCGCCCGTCCGCGTCCCGCTTCAAGCCCAGGCCCACAAGTGGGAGCCGGGGCCGGGCACCGAGGACATCCAGCTCCCAGTCCCACGGGCCGAGGCCGCGG
>LZPO01108097.1:7487-18191 GCA_001675575.1 Neotoma lepida | reverse complement strand
CCATACAAAAGACCTAGGAACACTTGAACACTTAAATCTGTTTTTCATTCCTAATCAGTTACTGGACGCTTTCATTTTTTAAACTTTATGCCCAAGGAACTGGCAGCTCTACTGCCCATATTATCTTACCCAGGTGTCTGAGCCTCTTGCTTCCTTGCAGGTTTCTCTCTGAGACAATCTTTCTTTGAAGGCTTTCTCTTGGGTTTTTTGGACTGAAATTCTTTGTATTTTACCTTCAATTTTTCCTCTCTCTGGACTTTTTGTTGTGGTAGTTACAGGTATTTAGGGTAGAATTTGCCATTTTAATCATGTATAGCTTATAGTTATGAATTATGATGTGGCATGTATTAGCTACTTTATGAAGTGGTCAGCTCAACAGAGAGAGATCCCCGTACCCCTCTGTGTGGGGTAGGCCATATTTAGTCCTCCATGGTGTTTTTCTTTACTTGGTATCATGTCTTCAAGATTCATCCATGCTTGTACACCCAGTCAAGTTTAGCCGTTCTTGTTTTCTGCTATTGGGGTTTTTGTTGGCTTTTTGGCCCACACATGCTATTATTGCATTGTTTGAGTGAAGTTCCCAGGAGATTCCTGAGACATTCCCTCCTCCCCCTGTGTGTGATGCAGCTTCTGTTACAAATTGTATTTGCTTGAAGGAGAATGGAGCATCCCTTTGTCATCTCTTGTCACTATTTTTTTTCTTTTTTCTTTTGCTAGGACTGTGGTTAGGAGTTGAATGGGACAATCCTGAGAGAGGAAAGCATGATGGGAGCCATGAAGGTACTATGTATTTTAAATGCAGGTAAGTATTTCTTATAAATTGACATTTAATAATAGGGCTGGAGAGGAAGAAGCATTGTTGGATCTGGAATGGTTTGAAAAGGTACTTCAACCTGGCATGGTGTTGCATGTCTTTAATCCCAGTACTCAGGAGGCAGAGGCAGGTAGATACAATCATGTGTTTACAGGTACTTGCTCCTGCCTAGAGGCCAGAGGAGGAGTGTTGTCTCTTGCTTCCTGCAGAATTTCCTTGAGACAGTGCCTCTCATTGAACCTAGAGCTCACCATTTTGGCTAGATTGGCTGGCAGGCACACACGTGAACCTCTTAGCTCTGCCACACACCCATGTCATAGTGTTGGGATTATAGGCTTATGTGGCTGTGCATGGTGCAGGGGATACTAGCTCTAATGTTTGCACAGCAGTACTCTTAGCCACTGAGCCATCTCCCACCCCACCCCCCTTTTTGTTTTAGTCATGTTGTACAGGGTGGCCTCTAACCTGCTGTATAGCTAAGACTGGTTCTAAACTTGAGATCCTCCCTGCCTTTACCTCTCAAGTTCTGGGATGATAGGTGTACATCACCATTCCTGGGCTAGCCCTTGGTTTCTTCTTTCTTTTTTGGGTTGGAACTCATTGTGCAGGAGAGGCTGGCCTTGAACTCACAGAGATCTATCTGCCTCTGTCTCCTGAGAGCTGGGATTAAACACCACTATACTTTTCTTTGTTTTTTTTAATACGTTACAAGTTGTGAAGTTTTCTGAGGTTCTGAGCACTAGGGGCTAGTGGAATGAGGGTACTTTTGAACTGCTCCATTTTCCTCATGGGTTCAGAATTTGTGTTTCACTGCAGCATCTTGACATTAATTTAGAATATTAGTGATTTTGGCCTGAATCACTGTTAAAATCAGTGTATCTTCTGGAGATGTGGTTACTGATGGGCATTCATTTGGCTAACTAGCATTTTTTTTTATCATTTACTGGGCTGTTCGGTTTCCTGAGAAACCTGCTGGGAATGTTTCAACCAAAGATTAAGGTCTTTGATCTATAACAGGGACAGACTCTACTTCGCAGCTCCCTGACACAATTCCACACTCCCCATCTGCCTGCAACCAAAAGTAATAAACATCTCCTTTTGGTTAACTCATTACCACTGCTGTAAGAAGTGTGAATCTAGACTAAGTGCACTTAATCTCGAAACTACAGCAACAAAGGTGAAGGCAGAGATGGGATGATCAGGAGTTCAAGGCAGTTGGGGCTAAGTAGCAGAACGGTCTCAGAAAAAAGTCACAAATGTATTTTTATCCTACATGTGTGTGCGTGTGCATGTGTGTGTGTGCATGTGTGTTCATGTGTGTTCGCCGGGGCACTCGCACAGAGGCTAGAGATCAGCATCTGGTCTCTCTCTGTTGTTTTCCACCTTGTTTTTGAGGCAGGGTCACTGAACTTAAGAGTTCACTAATGGCTTGACTAGCAGGCTTGTAAGTAAGCCCCATGGATCTTCCTGTTTCTGTATTGGGATTACCGGTGTGTGTCAGCAGTGGNCAGCCTTTATGTGGATGCTGGGGAACTGAACTCAGGTCCTCATGTTACCCAGCAAGCACATCCACTGAGTGTCTCCCCAGTCCCCTATTTGTGATTTGCAGTTTTGTCTCCTCTATCATCACCTTAAATGCATTTTTTTTCCAGACAAGGTCTCACTATATAGTCTTGCCTAACCTGGAACTTGCTATGTAGATTAGGATGTATGAGGGTGTTGGATGCCCTGGAACTGGACAGTTGTGAGCACCATGTGGGTGCTGGGAATTGAACCCTGGTCCTCTGGAAAAGCAGCCAATGCTCTTAAGTACTAAGACCTCTCCAGCCTGCAGTTTGATTTTTTGGTTTTATTTTGGTTTTTAATTTAGATCGCTGTGTTTAAAAAATAAAATATTTCTAATTCCAATACTTTACATATAAACATTAGCATTTTAATTAAAAAAATTTTTTGTGTACTCATTTCTTTATTCGTGAGTATATTTCCTCAATTTATATCTTAACAAATCCCTGTTACCCAATAAATAGACTCACGTGAATTGATCNTAATAATTGGCTATTAGTACAACATCTGCTAGGGTTGGGACATGCATTCTAGAATGTTTTCCATTGCTCAAAGACTTCCCACCAGTAAAGTCTCATTGCAATGACCACTATACACCAAGGTAAGTGTGGACATGATAACAGCAAACAGACATAGAGGTTACCCCATTGTTACTACTGACAGTATTGGAGCCCATATATATATACAGGACCTGTTGTCCACAAGCTTTCACAGAATGTCACTAGTCACCATGTTCTTGAATTCAAGCAAGATTTGGAAATGTTTGGTGGGACAGCAAGACAGATTTCCAGATCCCTTCATATCTATCATGCAGCTCTAGGAAGACTGAAGAACAGAGCAGACATCACAATCTCAGGGGCCTGTAGCCACCAGACAGGAATCAGGAAGGAGGCAGGAGAGTGCAGGGGCAGATAGCCCCATCTAGTGGCCTCATCACTCTAGAACCCTAGAACCCAGGCTGATCTTGACAAATCTTTCTAGATAATCTACAAATCCAGGCTGTCATTGAAAAAGTCCTGGTTTGATGTGAAGTTGCCTCAGATTTAAGAACAAGAAAATTAAGAAATTAAGAAACAACACTGTATATCAAAGAAACCCTGTCTCAAAAAACAAAAAGAAAAAACACTGTAGTTTAAACACAATCATTTTTAGAGCAGACAAGGGAAGGCCCCTTTTGGCAAACCCAGAATTCAACTTCCTACTATCTGACCTCCCCAAGGAATCCCCAATCAGACACTTATTTCTTTCCTAGAACTCTGTAGAACAGCAGTGGAACTGTGGACTGAGATCCAGCATCCTGCTCTCCTATGGGCTGAATGTCTCTAACTGGAGTCAGGACTTACTCAAACTGAAATAGAAATTAATACCCTCTTGCATCTCTGCTCTTCTCAACAACCAAACTGGCAACAAATATACCAATATAGCAACACAACAGCCTTTTTTAACTCTAGCAAAACCAAATATTTCATTGATTGTAACAAACTGATCCACTATGAAAAATGCTTGTTGTAGTCAGAAGTTTTCTCTGGTTCTGCCCAGCCCTGAGGTCCCGCAGCTGCTTATAAAATAATCACTCAGGGGCTTAATATTATTTAAAAACTGTATGGTCTATGGCAGGCCTCTTGCTAGCTAGTTCTTATATCTTAAATTAACCCATTTCTATTAATCTATGTTTTGTCACATGTTCTGTGGTTTACTGGTCTGTTGGTATGTTGTTCCTGGGGCAGCAGGCTGGCATCTCTCTGCCTCTGCCTTTCTTCTTCCTGTCTCTCTCTTGGATTTCCTGCCTGGCTATAACCTGACTTGCCATAAGCCAGAGCAGCTTCTTTATTAACCAATCAGAGCAACACATATTCACAGCATACAGAAAGACATCCCCCAGCATTTCCCCTTTTCTATCTAATCAAAAAGGAAGGTTTTAGCCTTAACATAGTAAAATAGAACAGTTATCAAGCAAGAATTACAGTTATAATATCTAGTCTAGTTATATTTGGCAAAGTAAAAAAATATTCTATCATTTATCCTATATTTGTGAGTCTAAAGTTTCATACCTAATTTATCTTTTATTATAACCAAGGAAAATTATAACTATAACTATCTAGTCTTCAACTACATCAAAGACCCCAGAAGGATAAATATTACCTATGTAAACAGGAAAAGCATTGTAAGCAACTTCAAAAAATCTAGAATGACAGAGATAGCTGGCTGCCTGGAACAGTCACCCAAAGTTCCTCTGCAACATTGGGGCATCCATCTTCACCCTGGTCCTCTGGAAAAGCAGCCAGTGCTCTTAAGTGCTAAGACCTCTCCAGCCTGCAGTTTTGTTTTGTTTTGTTTTGTTTTGTTTTGTTTTGTTTTTTTAATTTAGATTGCTGTGTTTGAAAAATATTTCTAATTCCAATAATTTACATATAAACATTAGTATTTTAATTAAAAATTTTTTAATTTTAAAAATTATTGTGTATGCACGTGATGTATCTGTGTGACTTCTGTACCTCTGTGCGTGTGTGGAGATTGGAGGACAACTTTATGGAGTCAGTCTTTCTTCAGCTTTAATGGGTCCTGCCTGGGATTGAACTAAAGTTACCAGGCTTGCACAAGCAGCACTTTACTGGCACACTGAGCCATTTGGCCAGCCCAGAAATTTGTCATCCCATCCCCCTGCCTCCAGCACTTTAAAAAAAAAAAATTCCAACATTTATTTATAAAAAAGAAATTTTTTCTTAGTTTTTTTAAACCAAATTTTCATTAGTCCTTGAAGGTCCACCTTAGATTTACAGCCTTATGCAGTGTATGCTAGGCCAGGTTTTTAATTCCCATCTCCCCTATTGTGAATCCTTCTGAGTAGCATAAAATACTGTATTAAAAAGTAGTAAATAAGGGGCTGGAGGGATGCCTCAGTAGTTAATAGCACTTGTTGCTCTTGCAGAAGACCTAGGCTCAGTTCCCAGTACCCATATGGTGGCTCACACCATCTGTAACTCCAGTTCTGGGGATTCTGATGTCTCTTCTGGCTTGTGACCACTGCACACATGTGGTTCCCATACATACATGCAGGTAAAACACTTGTATACATAAAAAATAAAAACATTAATTAAAAGTAGTAAATAGCTAAATCTAGTGGCTCATTCCTTTATCTCAGCACTGGAGAGGCTGAGTTCGGAGGATCTTTACAAGTTTGGTGTTAGAGTGAGGTACATAGCGAGTTTCAGGCCAGCCTGAGTTACAGAGGGAGACTGTCTCAAAAACATAGAAAACAAAATATATGGTATTAACAAAGAAGATATGTGAATTAAATATAGTGATTGCTGGGCATAATGGCACATGCCCATTATCTTACCTGTTCTGGAGGCTAAAGCAGAAATATAGAAACTTCAGAGTCTGGGCCCATGAGATAATTCAGCTGGTAAAGGTACGTGTTGTTAAGCCAGATGACCTGAATTAGATCCCTGGGACCCACATAAAAGGAGAGAACTGTCTTCTGACCTTCACATAGTGCCATGGCACTCATGTGCTCACATAGACATGAAGATAAGTAATTAAGTTTCTTTTTTTAAAGTTCAAGGCCCTTAGTGAGACCCTGTAGATGTAGATCATAGGTAGAATGTTTATATAATATGTGTAGGGCCTTGAGTTCAATCCCCAGTAATACACATCTAATAAAAATAGTTTTAAAAGTTTTATAATTTACATTACTTTTTGNTTTTTCATGACAGGATTTCTCTGTGTAGCCTTGGCTGTCCTGGAACTTGCTCTGTAGACCAGTCTGGCCTTGAACTCACAGAGCTCTGCCTGCCTCTGCCTTCCGAGTGCTAGGATTAAAGGCGTGCGCCACCACTGCCTGGCCATATTAATATTTCTTGATTAAATAACAAAGTGATATCTAACAATAAGTATTTATTTATTTTTTGAGACAAGATCTCACTATGTAGCCTTGTCTGGTCTGGAACCTGCCTCAGCCCCCCAAATATCTGGGATTGACAAGCCTCTGTCACCATGCTCACTGGCAGATGATATTTGAATAGTAATTTCTCTCTCTTCTCAGGCACCCAACAGGAGGCTCCTTTGTTCGTCCAAACAAAGTTAATTTTGGAGTAGACTTTCTTACTGCTCTTAAGAAGCGTTATGTGCTAGAAGATGGATCTGATGATGATGGACAATCATGTTCCTTAAAAGTTGGAAGTAAACAAGTGCAAACTGTTGGTTTTGACAATATTACAAAGAAGCAGAGGTAAGAGCTGATATTGGCAGCCTGGCTTTCAGTCACAAGATTGGGATTAAAGTTTTTGATGTGTGGCGATGCTTGCAACTTTTGCCTCCAATTGGTTCATCTTCTTCGCACAGTGGCTTGAAATGTGGAGAACACAAGCACTGATTATTTGGTTCCCAGCACTCATATAGCAAAGCAGCTCACAACTACCTATATAATTCCAGTTCCAGGGGATTTGATATCCTCTTTTGACCTCCACAGGTACCAGGCATGCAGGTGGTACATATACATACATATAGATAAAAATTCATATACATTAAATAAAAATAAATATATCTTAAAAGAAAAAAAAAGGAGCTGGCAAGATGGCACAGTGGATAAAGGTGCATGCCATGTAAGCCTAGGGACCTGAGTTTGAGCACCAGAACCCAACATAAGGGTGGAAGCANAGAACTGACTCCACAAAGTTGTTCTGACCTCTGTTTGGGGGTGGAGGGTCGTCTCTGTGACCTCCACAGCCAGCAGAGTGATGATCCTCAGGAGGCAGTTTGGTCAGCACCACTAAGTAGCCTTATGTTGATTCAAACTTCAGGAGTCTGATCCTGAGTGGTTTATTTTCAGCATGGAGAGCTGGCCCCAAAGGCATAGGCCTAGGAGAGGTGGCTCTGCCCCTCGCCTGAGGAGGGAAATCCCAGTTGCCCAGATGACTAGCTCAGCCACCTCTCAGACCCACATCCTGTGCCTTGGGTTGGCCACCCTAACTTCTACCCCATCTATGCCCTGCTGGAGTTGCTAAGGTCCTGTGGAATGATAACCATAGGGTCTCCATGACTCTGGGCAACAGCAGGATATCCAAGAGGAGTTTCAGTGAGGGTCCAGTGATGATGGTGTGCCAGAGGCCTTGAACCAGACCAATTACTCTGCCGTTAACATGTTTCAGGTGGGGCTGATTGAACAAAAGGGTATACTTTGTGATACACCGCAGCTCCCAATGCCACTCGGATGAATGAAGAGGTTTTGGAAAGACGGAGGAGTGATGTGGTTTTTTGTTCGTTTAGTTTTGTGTTTAATTAATCTGGGAGGATGGGGAAGTGTTTCTGGGAGGGATGCTGCAGGGGTGAGGGGAGGATACGGAGGGACTGGGAGGTGAGCAGGATCGCGGTGCATGATAGGAAATTCCCAAAGACTCAATAAAGAAATGTGTTACAAAGTGTGTGGGAGGTGTGGAGAGACAGGCACAATAAAGACAAAGAAGGAATTAAGAGCCCATGTATCTTTGCTCTTCTGGAGATGGCTTTGGATTGATGCCTCTATAGAGACCTGGTTCCTCAAGCGTGGTGCCAAGGTGTCCCAGCATGGCACACTTTAAACTGTAGAGGGAAATAGCAACTTGATTTAAAAAGTTTTTAAATTATTTTTATTATTGAGAAAAGGATCTCATGTATCCCAGGCTAGCTTGAACTTTTTTTGTTTTGGTTTGGTTTGGCTTTTTTTTTCCCAAGGCAGGGTTTCTCTCTGTAGCACCGGCTGTCCTGGAACTCGATCTGTAGACCAAGCTGGCCTTGAACTCAGAGATCCACCTGCCTCAACCTCCTAAATGCTGGAATTAAAGTTGTGAGCCACCACTGCCCAGCTTGAACTCATTTCAATTTGAAATTTTCGATCTTTATATGTGTATGATACATGCATATAAGAGCAGGCATGCATGTATGCATGTGTCACAATATGAGAGTGTGACCAGGACAGCTTTTTGGAGCTTGGCAATTCTCTTTTTCTGTCTCTCAAATCATTGTAGGAAGGCTGATAGAATTACAGATGTGAGCCATCACCTATTGCTTTTTGTAGGCATTGGTATCAGGGATTGAACTCAGATCCAAGTGCTTTTATCCACTGAGTCATCTATCTAGANGGGCTGACTTTGAGCCCTTGACCTTCCTGCCTCCACCTCCCTAGTACTGGGATTAAAAAACCCACCACACCTGGCCCAGAAACAGTGACTTCTGTCAGAGTACAAACTACTGGTCTACAGTTACTGACAGTTTTATGAATGAGCATTAACATTTCCTTTCAATGACTTCATGTTTCTGAAAAACTGAAATGGACAGTTGCTATGTTAAAAAACAAAGAATTTTCTAGGCATGGTGGCACATATTTATAATGCCAGCACTTGGAAAGTGGAGACAGAAGATCAAGCATTCAAGGCCAGTTTAGGCTACATGAGACCCTATCTAAAATAAATAAATGCAAAGTAAGTACTTCCTGAAAATTATAGTGGACAGAATATGGACATAGTAGTGTTCAGACAGATTGATTTCAGAGTCTAGGAAGTCATGCAGTTCTCAGGGGTACTAAGTTGGTAGCACCCAAGTCATCATAAAGTTGTTTGGTCCTAATCACATACATAATTGGAACTGGGAAATATTTGTTTTGGTACAGGCACCATGAAACATCATTGAAACTCTCAGGGCCCGTTGAACAAGTGTGAGAGCCTCTGCCCTAGAACCTGTTTCTGATGATTATAATCACCTTTGCCATGCATTTAGCTCTTGTGTTTACCCTTCAACGTTGTCAGTTTTCTGTTAATTTTTACAAATATTAATTGAAAAGAACCATTGTGTGCTAAACAGTATTTTGAGATCTTCATAAATACTAACTCACTAAGTCATTTGTTGTGTTTTAAAAATTATAGCAGAATATACCTAGTAAAATGGTTTATCAGTGTGAACTCTAAACATTAGGTAAACCAGTCCCTGGGACATTGCCATCATTCCAAACTAGAATTCCATCCCCTGTAAACACTAATTCCCTGTCTCCTCCTTCTCCCAGCCATTGTTCTTTCTACCTGTCTCTTTGTCTGTTCTGGGATCACCAGGTAGGATCCTTGTGCAGTATTTGTCCTTGTGTCTGATTTTTTTTGATTAGAGTAAACATCTTCAAGGTCTCTCCATTTGTGGACTGTCAGAATTTCTTCCCTCTTAAGGCCAAACACTGCTTCTCAAATGTGATGTCACATTTGGTTCATCTGTTCTGGACATTTGGGCTGTTTCTACCTTTTGGTTATTGTGTGAATAAAACTGCTACAATTAAAGTGAGTGCAAAAACATTTTACCAGTGTGAAGTCTGAGGCACCAAGATTTAATCAACTTGCCTAGTGCCAAAGGAGGTGGTAGAATTGGGCCTTGAAGCCTGGTAGCCCAGCTCTGGATTCTGAGTTGCAGGACATTGGCTTTTCTGACAGGCAGAGGACACAAATCCTGCATATGTAGAAACACAACTGAGAGCTCTCATGCACAATGCCTCAGACACATTCCTAGAGAGGCTCTCAGTGGGCAGGAGGTGCTCATAGTGTCACTTCAGCATTTAGGGGAACTACCAACTGTCAGAAGAATTAGTAACTTCATTGGGGTCTAGTAGACAATAACAGATCTGAAGGCAAGTGCTCCAGAGCTCTGTCAGTGGAGCTGAATCTCACTGCTTCACAATATCCTTCAGAGGGGAGAAGTCACAGGAGAATCTGTATAGCAGAATGTTACTTACATCATTTCATGGTGTATACATAAAACAGGGAGTGGAGACAGAGTTTTACAGTCAGGATTAAGTCCATAGCAGCTGTAGCTGGAGAGTTTGCTGAGGAATGGGGGAGAGCAGGGTGTTTTGGAGAGGGGCAATGACTATAGCTGCCTCTAAAGTCTATGATGCTTCATTTCATTCTCCTTTTTTATAATGCTTTGCTTCTTAATTTATGTGGTGGGTACTAGCACTTGTATATTTTTGGTATTTTGTGTAAGGTTTTAAAGGGCCAGTGGATAGCATATGACTTATATGTACATATGAACTGTTTTTCATGCAGTCAACTGAGAGCATTGCAAAACATTTCACTGTGGAAGTGTGCTGTGAGTTGTGCTGGTGAACAAGGAAGAATTGCTGAAGCCTGCCCCAGTATCCTTTTCATTGCCAGCTCCTTCCTGAAACCTAATTTTGGATTTGGTGCATGTGCCTGACACCATTGGTTGCATGCCCTTGTTGGGGCATACAGCTCAGTTAAGTACATTCCCAGACCCTTTTGCCTGCAAGTATGGCCAATGAGTGTGAACATTTTTATTACACTTTAATATAG
>LZPO01108096.1:143291-155702 GCA_001675575.1 Neotoma lepida | reverse complement strand
GTTCTCAGATGCTCCATTTTCTACAAGCTGGGAATCCTTTCTCTAGCGAACCATCCCGGATGGGAGCTCATAGCCCTGACCAGAGGGAATGTGACACAGAGAGTTTAGGAATGTACCAAAGCCCAAAGCACAGGCTATATGATGTCTGCTCAGCCTAGGCCCCAGTCTCCTCCCACTAAGTAGATTCCATGCTGCCACTGTGACTACTAAGGTTCTTCTTATATTATTTTGTCTCCCTGGCCCCTCCTGCCAAGGAAAGTCAAATTCCCTGGAGAGAAGGGATTGGAGGAATTAGAGAGGAACAAGATTGGTCATGAGCTAGTTATTATTGAGCCTGGGCAAAAGCTCCCTAAGGAAGANTTATATTGTTCTGTCTACTTATCTATTGCAAACTCTCAACAATAAAAACATTTTAAAACTAATTGGATTATAAAAACAAGTATATATTCCATTGTTGCTACTCACAAGTTAGAGTCTCTATAAAGTCAACTCGAATGCTGAATTAACTATCATAGGACCATTGCTCCCAGGTGTAACACAGGGTTATATTCCCTCAAGCCTTGAGTCACATTTTCATCAACAGATCATTTGTGTAGCCTTATTTTGCTAATGCTTGTGCTTAATATAAACTGTTTAATATAAACTGTTGATTCATTAACCTCCAACTCAGAGACAACAGCACAGTAACACCTGTCTGAATGAGGATCATCTAACACACTTAATTTTTCTGTAAGGCATATCACAGTCTCTTGCAGGGGGTAGGGGGTACACTAAATTTCAGCACTATACATGGTAGCCATTTTAAACAATGAAATCAGTAAGGAAAATGTTTGAATGTGTGAAATACACTTCCAAAAGGAAGCTTGTTTACAATGTAAAATCTGAAACAAGAGGGCAGAGCCTGGTTCACGTCTTCTGGAACCAAACCCTTCTTCCAGCAATGCAAATCCTTTAGCCATCCTGTACATTCACATGGCTGTGACCAAGAATGTGCTATCGGGTGGGTTTGGAGCCTACAAATACCTTAAAATTAGTAAGCATGTTATAAATACAATGTCAGCAAACAAAGAGTCACAGACCGTATTTAAATTGACATGTTGTGATAATTGAGTGTTCCTTCTTGTTGGTGCCGACAGTACTAAATTATTTGGGGGTGGTTAAAGAGTAACTTATTATCCCTTGACAATTTCATAAATATACAATGTATTTTGGTCATTTTCACCCTCCATTATCTTCTCTCATTTCTTTCTCATTCCTGCTGAACCCTTTCTTTATCCTAACAATTTCCTTCTCCTATTTTCATGTCTTTTGATTGTTGGTTTGTTTTTGTGACTCACTGAATTTAATTACAGTTGCTTAAGAGCATAGGTGGGGGCTATTTACTGGAGCACAGGGCACTTAATCGTGTCTACACCTGGGAACTTAACCATGTCTATACCGTTGAGAAATATGACTCCCAGGAAACATTAATAGCCAGTACCGTCTCAGAGAGGGGTGGAGTCTCATGAGCCCTTCCTCTCTCCTGGATGGAATGTTGACCAGTCTCATCTTGTCCACTGAAAAGCAAACATCAGTGAAGTCACATCATACCCGGATGACAGCCCTTTCCCATCCTCCACATCTTCTATTCTTTCTGACACCTCTTCTGGAATGCTTTCTGAATTTTAGAGGACATGATATAGATGTCCCATTTACAGCTGATGATTCAATAGCCACTTATTCTCCGTACTTTGAGCAGCTACACATTTTGGCATTGGTGGTCACCCACTGTAAAGAGAAACTTCTCTGGCTAAGGCTGAGAATAGTACCAATCTGTAGGTATAAGCAGAAATATTTAGTAAACCATTTGGCACCATGTCTATTTCTCAAATCTACAGTAAGTTACCCCTTAGGTCCTATGGTATCCCCAGTCATGAGTTTTTTTTTTAACCAAGTTTACTGTACCAAATAGGAATTCTCTCTCATGGAACGGGTGTCAAATCCAGTCACAAAGTTCTTAGCTACCCCCATACAGTCATACCAGTGGGCATGCTTGCCTGTATGGTTGGTAGTATCACTCACAAGGTTCACAACTGGGTAAAACCACTGATGACTCTTCCTCCTCATTAGCCCACATAGCATCCTATGGTCCTATGAAACCTAGCAAGTTTTCCAGGGGTCTCCCCGACCAACAACTCATAAAGAGGCACGCAGGTATTTTCAGTTAATAACCTATGACTTTCAGGAACAGCATTGTATAAACACACAGGCTACCTCCAAACTTCTTTAAAAAATCATATTTCTTAATTAACTTACAAACTAGTAGGTCTCTATATGACTTTTCATGCATCCTACTTTAATTCCTGTCTTTTTTTTCTCTTGTGATATAATATAACCAATACAACTTATAGAAAGAAGCATTTGTTTGGGACCTATAGTTCTAGAGAGATGGAGTCCATAGCCATCATGGTGAGGAGTGTGACATTAGGCAGGTATGGGACTGAGCAGCAGCTAAGAGCTCACATCCCTATCTACAAACTGGAAGCAGAGAAACCCTAGGAACAGCTAAAGTCTTTTTGGAACTGCAAAGCCTGTCCCCAGTGACCCATACCGTTTAACAAGACCACACCTCCTAGTCCTCCCCAAACACTTCCACTAACTAGGGATCAAGTATTCAAACAGGAGCCTATGGGGGACCTTCTCATTTACACATCCTTAATTTGGTTAACCCCTCCCACTCCTTCCTCTTTTACATGGCCCCATTCCCATCCTCCTTTAAATATTTCTACTCTCAGGATTGGAGAGATGTCTTAGCAGTTAAGAGCATTGGCAGCTCTTCTTGGGATCATGAGTTCAATTCCCAGCAACAACATGGTGGCTCACAGCCGTCTATAATGGGATCTGATCCCCTCCCCTCTTCTGATATGCACAAAATAAATAAATCTTTAAAAAATATTTCTACTCCCAGTATTTTTCTCCTCTACCTTTATATCATATGTATTCTATTATCTTCCCTCCCTAAAGGCTTCTCTCCCTTTTCTCCCAGTGACCCCCTTCTAGCTTTCTTGTCCCTATATTGGCAGATAAATCCAACAGAGACCACCACATGGACACTCTTAAAACTGACTAAAAAGCCTGTATTGCCAGCCAGAGGCTGCATGGGGAATTTGCCCAAATCATGCAGCCCCAAGCCTTACAGCTCTTTTTCTTTTATGCACAAAACCCACATCCTGGTTAGTCCATGTCAGTTAGCAAGAAACAGAACCACAAAAGCCAAAAAACAAGGTTAGTACATTTGGAGTATTTTGTTTTACTTGGAGACTTCCCTGGAACAATGGACTAGGTCTTTGTTCCAATTTGGTAGTCTTGGGGCCTATGTGCTGGTTTTAAGGTGAGAATGGTACCTCTAACATGACACCAGTTGTACTAAAGTCTGGGGGCCGGTTACATTCCCCACTGGTTGTGTGGGTATGAGTCATATCATCGGCTCATCTTGAGGGAGGGTATTATAACATCTCAGCACTAACAATTTAGTAGAATTCACTCTCAGTTTTACATAGTGCATTTGAGCAAGCAGGGTCCTATAGAGTGAGGGCTAGGAGCAAAAGTATTAATGGCCCAGCAATTGCCACAGTAGAGTAGTTAACCAAGAGAACAAGGATAGATACCAGCTGTCAGGTTTTTGGTGTCTCTTCTCTCTTTCATTAAAGTTATTTCTGACCATAGTTAAACTTTCTCTAATTACCCTGACTGGTTGGCAGAGGAGCAACAAGTTTCTCCCAGTGCCATGAAGAGGCCTCCTTATTTCCTGAAGAGGAGGTCCAAACCTCTGACACCGTAAAGAGCAACCTCTGCTAAGGAGTCTACCTGGGCTTCCAGACAGGAAATAGAATTTTCCAGATGGCCCAGGTCTTTGTCTCCTTGAGCACTGTGTTCCTTAAGGTTCTGATCCCCCACAAATAATTCTGCAATTCCTGCTGCAGTGGAGCCTGCAATGCCTGCCTCTATGAACAAGGGAACAAGAATAGAGGTGACCTACAGTGCACAGAGAAGCTCAGAATCTAGATTTAGGTGGGCTCTGCCTTCTTCTCCATTATAGATGAACACTGGTATAACCTACATAAAAGAATAGAGTTGCCACCATTGTGAACAATTCAGAAGAAGCACACTTGGTTAAGCCAATAGTGCCAGCCAGCCAGGTAGTGTCTGGGGCCTGGAAATATACTTGACTGCCATTTCTGGAGTTAACCTGCTGTGTATGGCTAAAAGCATCAACATAGGAGGAAATATTTGGAGAGTATCTTGAGGACATTAAGCAGGTCCCCCAGGTCCCCCAGGATAAGCTTAGGTTGGTTCCATTTACAATTGTCAAGACTGGAAGTGTAGTTTGTTGCCTAACTAATTGCAATCCCAACATAATATGGGGGTTTGGTCCAATGGGCCAGATGACCCTAGGTGGAGGGTTTTGGGGATAGTAAACTTGGGGGGTCTCTCCCATTTACATGTAACCTGACTCCCCAGGTTCTACCAGTTTCCCAATAATGACCTTCAGTTTCCTGGCTGGCCTTAACCTTTATAGATAAGGAATTCCATTGCCCAAGACCATGAGAAGGTTATGATGGTTTCCTTTCTAGGGCTATGAAGGAGTCAGTATGTTCTCCGGAGGAATCGGTTTTGCAACCCCACTGAGCACAATTGTATTTGCCTGGCTCCTGGCAGTTTTGGGGGGCATCTGCTGGGCAGGCATAGAATTGGGCAGACCAAAGCCCCTTTTCTTCAATAGCAAGTGGACCTACAGCCTCAGGAACAGACTCTTTTGCTGCCTCTTTTTCCAATTGCCTCTGGACATAAAATTTTACAGAAATCAACCTGAAAGGTGAGTTGGGCTTCAGGGGATAGATAGATTGGCTATGAGCTGCCCAGTTTTGGTCTTTCTTAATTCCCATACCCATGCTCTTGGCTTATGGAGCTTATGGGCCTTTCCCACAGAGAGACAAAGGAGAAAAATTATAGTCATAGGGTCCACGTCAGTTCTGTTTTTAGTGAGTCAGAGGAACTGACAATGACCAATCTATCGTTGTCCTCTGTAGCCTCCTTCATCTGGGTGTGGTGGATCCACAGGATGACACCAGCAACCTTCACTGCTGTAGGGGTAGTGGGAACCACAAGGCATGGTACTTTCTACTTTGGCTCCAAGTTCCAAGAGTTTCTTTACCCACATAAGGTCACCAGCTTGGACCTTGTGAGCAGGCTCAAACACCGGCAAGGGCACAGCCTCTTGAACCATCTGATGAGCAGTCCTCTGGGCTTGTTTCAGGACCTGTTAAGGACTCAAGGAGGAAATGGTTAGTATATTCTGCCGTATGAACGTCTCTTAGCTTAGGGAGGAGGGGGGAGGCCTTCCAAACATAATTTCAAATGGGTGAAATCTTCTTGATATGGGGTGCACTAGCCTTTAGGAAGGCAGATAGTAGGAGGTTGGACAAATTTTTACTGACTTCTGTAAGAAGAACTTCTAGCCAGTCTTATTAATAAACACACGGAACAAGAAATGAGGGTGAAAATCTGACAGAGATCAGAGGAATTAGGAGCAAGCCACCACTCACCAACGCTGCCTCTACTTCCCAGGATTGAACCGGAGGAAAGAGACAGCCTTCCAGTCTAACCTGGCTTTTATACCTGTCTATCTGTTAACTAATTTCCCATCCTCCCAAGCTACATCACTTCCTGTCTTGTCTGCATGGATCTTCAGAACTCTAAGGTTGATNCTGGGATTAAAGGCNTGTGCCACNACCTCCTACTGCTAGTTCCCCACGTGACCTTGGAGTCACAGAGAACCAAATGGATTAAGGGCNTGTGCTAACTTGCATGAATATTGTTTTACTACTAGTGGTTGGCAGCCCCGTTTTTCCTCTGACCCTCAGATAAATTTTATTAGGGAAGACAAATAAAATATCACCACAGACTTCAATGATATATTTAGTGAACATTTCCTTCAAAGATGCTTTCTATCTGTCCCGAGCTTCAGGCCTATAGACACAATGCCATTTCCAATCAACAATAGGACCTTTGCCAGGTTTAGGAAAACTTTGGCCAGGAAATTGGGGCCACTGTTGGACCCTAGGGAGACAGGCAACACAAATTCAGGAATTAACTCTTAGAGGAGTTTCTTGGAGACAGTTGAGGCTGTCTCTGGGTGGGTTAGGTTTCCACCCATCCAGAGAAGGTATCTATGAAAACTAACAAATACTTAAACCCAAGAGCTGTGGGCTTTCTCTATGTTTCTTCCCACTGTTTCTTCCTGGTGTTCTCCAGGGGAGCTTCCTCAGGCCCAGATTCCTTCTGGGGCTTTTCTTCCTCCATTGGGGCTCACTTGTACACAAGTGGTACATCTGGATACAATGTCTTTGACAAGATTGTCTAGATAAAGGATGTAATATCTAGGCCTGAGTAACTAAGCACTTTTGGATGTCCCCAGAAGGGTGCCTGGTGGAGTTTGGTGACCATCTGTATTCTAACAGCAGCAGGGAGTACAGGTCTCTCATCTGGCAAGACCCACCACNCATTTTCCTCCTTTTGGGCATCTTACCCTTACGCCCACTTGGTTTCTTCCTGTGTGTAGTTTGGGGAATGGAGTAATTCAGGTTTGGGTAACCAGGATCTGGAAAGGCCCCTGATTCTAGAGCTGACTTCTATGCAGCCAAGTCACAGTACCCTGTCCCAAAGCTACTGTCATCTAGGGAAAGAGAGCAGTCTGTCTAGTTGTCCCTTGGATAACTGTCCATCAAGATGTCACTTGTTCAAGTAGCTCTGTCAGGATGAGCCCATGTTGATCAGGAAATTTAACAGATTTGCCTCCTACCTTTAATGTGACCCTGTGCTCTTGGTGGCTCAGGGAAATGGAGCCCCAGCCTCACCAGTCTTTGCTGAAATGAAGGATGGGACATCCTTTTTCCTTCTTCTAATTTGAACATTCATTCTTCCAGGGTTCTTTTTATCTATAATAAGTGCATTAGTCCTTGTCTAGTTTCTTCCGCAATATCTCTGACTTCCACCTCTGGGACTGATAAAAGTATCAGCCTCCCTAAGCACTGCCATGACTGCTGAGGTTAATCTTTTGTTCTGCTTTTCTTCTACAGGGTCACAATTATTATAAACCTTTTGGGCATTCTCCAATAACTGGGACCTATTCACACCTCCAAGCCCCCTCCTTCTTTTTTTGTTTTTCAAGACAGGTTTTCTCTATGTAGCCCTGGCTGTCCCGGAACTTGCTCTGTAGACCAGGTTGGCCTCAAACTCGGATCTCTGCCTGCCTCTGCCTCCCAAGTGATGGGATTAAAGGTGTGAACCGCCACCACCACCCAGCTCTATTCACAAACTCTTCTGACATCTGGTTTCTTTCTAATATCTGGGGCCAACTGCATAACAAAAGCAATACTGGTTGCTTGTTGGTTTTCCTGCATGTTTAGATCTATAAGCCTCACAGAAGTGTTCCAGGAACCCAGTGGGTGATTCTTAGGGCAATTGGATAACCTCACTCACCTTAGATAGATTGCTGGTTTTTCCAGCAGCTGCCTTCAATCCTAAAAACTCCTGGCAACAATTGTCCAGAACATCCTTGCCTTGGTCCGTGTTGAGGTCCCAGTCAGGTTGGATGGAGGAGGACATCTGGTCTATTCAGGCTGCACTGTCCTCAAGTGATTTTTCACCCTGCCAAGTGTACCTTTCCTACACCCACGCTGTACCTTTCCTCAACCATAAAGAGGGTGGCCAAGAACTGTTGGCATTCATCCCAGGTCAGCTCATGGGGGGTAAAAGTCTTAAGGAGACTAATGAGAATCTGGTTTTTGTTGTTGTTGTTTTTTTTTTTAATTTCAAAGAATGGTGGGTTCTGAGTTTCCCAGCTATACAGATCATTGGTTAAAAAGAAGCTGTAAACCATGAAAAGGGTACATGGGGAAGCTTAGGTGCACCAGAGCTGCCACCCTTAGAGAGAGGACAAGGACTGCTTGTGACCTAGTGAAATGCTTCCCAGAGCTCCCTCCATAGCCAGATCTACTCCATGTCTGTGAAGCAGAGAGGGAGGCCTGGGGTAGAAGAGACTACCCCCTACTCCATGAGCAGGGCAAGGAAAACTATTTTCCCATCCCTAGGAAATGGACAACACATCCATCCTCATTGGCAAAACCCTCATTGAAGTGTTTTCCCATGCACGTCAATGGTTTCTTGGGTCTGTTCACTCCCCTTCCCATTTTAGATGTTTCCCCAGCCAACAGAAGTGACAGAAACATGCAGAGACACCCAAAGACAGGCAGATAGTAAAGACAATCGGAGGTGGCCATTACATAGACTTAAACCAGGGGCCCAGTAAGTTCTCTGTTGGATCCTGGACACTGGAAATTTAGGGCCACATCCAGCCTTTTTAAGTGGCCTATTCAGAAGGCACCATAAACAGACTTATCTCCAAAGATGACGGATTCAGGAGACCTGTAATTTCCCATTTTTTTTTTTGCAGAGGAATTGGGAGCCTCTGGGGGGCAGTAGAACTCGAGGCAGAAGAGGTTCCTGGGGGCCCTTGAACATCTCAGGGTGTGATCCCCCTAGGAACTGTCTGTCTTCTGTGCTATCCAGGACTTCTGAAGAAATCCTGATTCTTGAGTTACCTTAAAGGCACTATATGAGAGAAGTCCATTTGCTTATTTGCCCCCCCCTCCCTTCCCATGAAGAAACCAGATACTTAGCAATAGAACTCTCTATCTGAGCCGTGGAGTGTGACCAGTGGGAGGAGAGTTGACACCCACTTCACCCCAGCAGTTGGGTAAGGCTGTAAGGTGCCTGCTCTCCCTGCAGCTCCAGACACAACCAGTGCTCTCTTTACCCTGTGGCCAGAGGGGCCCATGGCTTCAGGCATGGCGGTCGTTAGACAGAAAAAGATCAAATATATGTGACTTGGAAAACCAGGAGACAGAAGAACCATTGCATGGAATGCAGTGGTTTCTGGTACTGTAAGAGTGGCAATGTATTGGTACAGAGGAAAGTAGTCGATGGATAACTGGCAGTGGTCCACACATGGGACCAGAGGATTGAAAACTGCTGATGGTTATAAAGGGGCATTTAAAAACTCCTTAGCTGATGGTGGACGTGGACGTGGGGTGATAACTTCCATAACTTTACTTCCATAACCAGTAAAGAGTGATCTTTACTGGTCCTGATTCCTCCTCCAGGCAGCGGCAGCATGCACGGACCTGGACCTGTTGACTTGTGCAGACTTTGCTACATCAGTGCCCTTTTTAACTTGTTCAAATTTTTCCTATTCCTCTAGACGCATTATTTTTTCCTTGGAGTGCTTTCTCTGGTTTTATCCATCAAAATTAATTATCTTGTCCTCCTACCCTCTGAGTACTTTTCAAATAATAAACTATCATATTGTTCTGACTCATAAATATGCTTAATGAATGCTTGCCATATGGCTGATGTGGGCTAAGCCATTTACATATGTTAATTAATTTAGGCATACTGCAAGTATACTTTCATTTTACACACTAGACAACTAACATTTGGGAACATTTAGTAACTTCTGTAATGCCACTTGAGTAGTCGTGCTAATTTGTCGAGTGTTGATAAACACTCTTACTTTGGTTAGTGTCTTAGTTAGAGTTTCTATTGCTGTGAAGAGACACCATGACCCATGGCAACTTTTATAAAGGAAAACATTTAATTGGGCATGGCTTACATGCCCAATTAAATGTTAATGGACTAAACCTAAAAACATTTAATTGGGCATGGCTTACATGCCCAATTAAATGATAATGGACTAAACCTAAATACATACAGTTTTAGAGGTTTAGTCCATTATCATTATGGTGAGAAGCATGATGGTATGCAGGCAGACATGGTGCTGGAGAAGGAGCTGAGATTTCTACATCTAGATCCACAGGCAGCAGATAGAGACTGTGTGCCACACTGGGCATAGCTTGAGCATATGAGACCTCAAAGCCTGCCCCCATAATTCCTCAACATTTCTGTGCCTTGGTTTCATATCTTCCTCTGAGGTTCTTGGAAGGATTAAATGAAGTATATGTGTGTTCAGTGCTTACACTGTTTCTAGCATATGGTACCCATGCAATAAATACTAGTGGTTGTGGTGGTTTGAATAAGAATATCTCTCCATTCATATCTTTGAATGCTTGGTCCCCAGTTGGTGGAACTGCTTTGAGAAGGATTAGGGAAGTGAGGGCTTTTTGGAGGAAGTGTGTCACTGGAGGTGGAATTTGAGGCCAGACTCAGTCTCACTTTCTCTCTGCCTGCACTTTGCAGATCAGATGTGAGCTCTCAGTAACTGCTCCAGCATCATGCCTGCCTGCCTGCTGACTGATACTGTGCTCACTATGATACTCACCCTCTGAAATTGTAAGCAAGTTCCCAATTAAATGCTTCCCTTTATAATTGCCTTGTTGGACCTCAAGTGGACACCTGTCGTGGTGTCTCACTACAGCAACAGAACAGTCACTAAGACAGTGGTTATCATTTTCTTTGTTCTGTAATATTAAAATGTATTTAAACGTCTATCAAGAGAGCTAGAGTTTCGCTAAGGAAGTGTGAATTTGATCATTGCTGCAGTGGTGTGGGCAGGGTAGAAGGTGTTTGGGTTATGGAGGTAGTGCACTGGTGAAGGAATTAAAGTCTTTGTCTCTAGAGGCTGAGTTAGTGGTCATTGAACCTTCTGTCTCTCTTCCACATACACAGAGTGACCTTCTAAGCTTCATCATGGGTTGAAGCAACACATCTTGGACTTTTACGAGCTACATACACTTTTTCTCATTTACAAATTATCCATTATCTCATTTTATAATTTTAATTTAAATAGATATCTAAAATTATCTCATTCTATAAACTATAATTTTATTTAAAAAACCCAACTATTTTGTTATAGAAAAGTGAGCTAAGATATGTGCTGTTTTCCTTTGAAAAAGGTGCATTTGAAACAATAATTTGACACCCTCATTCGGTGATGAGAATTCCAGTATGTTAAATTTTATAATGGAGGAAAATATATTATTGCAGTTTTGAGGCATAAGTGAGGAATTACACTCAAAAGTACTTTGTGGGGCTGGAGAAATGGCTCAGCAGTTAAGGGTGCTTGCTACTCTTGCCAAGGACTGGGGCTTTGTTCCCAGCACCCAGGTCAAGTGGCTCACAACCACTTGTAACTCCATTTTCATGGGCTCCCATACCCTCTTCTGGCTTCTGTTGTCACCCACAACCATGTGCACAGGCACACAGGCATACTCCACACATAAAAATAAAAATAAAACTTTAGAAACAGTACTTTGTGAGGGAAGGGATTATAGCTCAGTAGTAGGGTGCTTTTTCAGTATATGGGAAGCTCTGGGTTCAATCCCTAGCAACACACACAGACACACCAAATTATGAAAATATTCATTTCTTTATTAATTTGTTATATGGGCAATACTCATTAAGAGCCAGTCTTTTTAAATATTTTGAGCATTTTAATATAATACTCANGACTAAACACTTCTAAATCTGAAAGTGTCTAGCTAATAATGAAAAAACTGGCATATTTACTAATGCTTTTTTTTTCTCAATTTATAGGAACTTAACCATTAAATGCTAATTCATTGTCTACAAAAATAACTTGCTTTTTTGATGACAAGAATTTAGTCTTAAGATACCTAGAACCTAGAGCCTCTATGTTATGGGTTTAGCTGTTCCCCGCCCAATGTTGAANTCCAAGGTGGGGCTCTATCTCAGAGTGAATGTGCAATGTCCTGACTTGACTCCTAAGCACCCGGGGCTCTGAGTGGGGACAGCTGTGTAAATGCAGTGCTTAAAAACTTTGAATATAAGCTTATTAGGAAGTAGGGTTTTTACAGGTGTAATTACTTAAGATCCATTTATACTGGAGTATACTGGGATCTTAAGCCAATATGGCTGATGTCCACCTAAGAAGAGAAAAATGACACAGACACACACAGGGAGAAATGCCTGTGAAGCAGGAGGCAGTCTGATTTGCGGACCACATCAGCAAACCTGAAGCAGGGAGAGTAAGAAGAGTCCTTCAGGTTTCAGCGGCAGCATGGCCCCGCTTAGTGGAACTGGGCGACAATGTTTCTTATAGATAGTTGTTATTTTCTTCATGGAAACCCATGACACTGAGTAAAACAGCTAATGGGTCTCTTTCCTGAACATCAGACTCAGTTCAGAGTTCTCCGAGAGACAGTGAAAATAGTGGGAACACAGATGTTTCATTTAACTTCAGCCTTCAAATCCTTGCTGGGCTGCCAATATTTAACAGTTCCTTAGTTTACTCATTTAAATTTAATTCTTCATTTTGTGGTTACTTCACAGTCTCTCTTTGTGTGTGTGTGTGTGTGTGTGTGTGTGTGTGTGTGTGTGTGTGTGTGTGTGTGT
>LZPO01108096.1:126765-141556 GCA_001675575.1 Neotoma lepida | reverse complement strand
GAGGAGGGAGGAGAGGGGGAGCTGAGGTTGGTATGTAAAAGGAGTGGAAGATCTTTTTAATGTAAGAATAAATAAATAAACTAAAAAAAAATGCAGTCATCATGCCAACCTTACAGGGTTGCTTTGACGCATATTTTCAATACCTGGGACCCAGTAGGGACCATCCAATGAAAATTCTCTCGGAGAAGATGCCAATAGACGGTCCCTTCAATGGCATTGTTCCACATTCTCCCATGAACAATATTCAAATAACCCTAACTTCCACTGTGAGTATTTCACNCGGTATTTGTGTTAGTTTGTTGTCACTGTGACACACTCGCCACAAACAGCTGAAACAGAAGGAAGGTTAATTTTGGTTCGTGGTGTAGGTTCATGTTGGTTTAGCTCTGTTGCTCTGGTTCTGAAGTGAGCAGAACATCATAGGGGAGAGGCCATGATGGAGTAGATATGCTTACCCTATGACCTTGTGGGACAGAGGGAAGCAGAAAGGGGCCAGGATGGTCCCAGTGACCTTAATGCCTCCAGCTAGTCCCACCCTCCCACACACACTTCTAAGAGTTTCTATGGCTTTCCAGAACAGACCTTCGGCCCAGACATTCATGAACCAGAGAGGGACAGTTCATATTTAGATCACAAGAGTCAGAATTTATTTATTTATTTTGGTTTTTTGAGACAGGGTTTCTCTATGTAGCCCTGGCTGCCTTGGAACTCACTCTATAGGCCAGGCTGGCCTCAAACTCAGAGATCTGCCTGCCTCTGAGTGCTGGGATTAAAAGTGTGTGTCACCACTGCCCAGCACAATGTTTGTTTTTTATCTAAATTCATGCTTTTATTTTCATTTTGGTTATTGAGATTTTTACAATTTTAACATGAAACCATATTCTTCTATTTTTACTCAAGCTACAGAAAGCAAAGTGGAGGTTACCGTGGGATGGGGCAATACTGCTCCCACCTTTTCANTTTTAGAAAGCAGAGGCCAAAAGAGAAAATGAAGACACTGAGGAATAGATAAGAAAACCAGAAGTGACAAGAAAGGGTCTGCTTCCTCTATTTTTTCTCTCTCTTCCTCTTTTACATCTGTTTACGTTCTGTAAACAAGAATCCCTCAAGGCCCAGAATTCAGATTCTGACAGGAGAAGCACNGGGAAGCTGTACAGAAAGCTGAACCCATTGAGGGACCTCACCTCCAAAAAGAACTCCATGGTAGCAATGAGAGGCAGGGGAAGTGCTGCCTCACTGTGTGTAGCAGGTCTGGACAATCTCATGGGAGATTCTAAAGGAGCCCAGAAGAGGAATGACACCAAGGACCAACTGGCTTCTTTTCATTAAGGTGGCTCCATAGCACGATGGGAGGCAAAAGAGAAGAATCTGATTGTCTGGACCAAGGCAGAGTTTCTGCCAGTCTCTACAAAGATGCCGTGAAATAGAAGCCATGTTGAAACATAGATAATGTTATGCTTCTTATACATCTGAATTTGTAAGCAGAAATTCTGGCCTATTATACCTACTTATATGTTTGGCCCATAAAGCTCAAGTTAATTCAGTTAGTGTTGTCTTAAGTGCCAATTTGTGCCAGGAGGTGTCCTTGATCTTATGGTGCTTACCATCCATTCAGAAGGCAGGTTCTAAAAATATATTGCAAATCAAAGAAATATTGCCCAAATGGAGTCACATCAGAGCATACCAATAAAATCTTGGCATTTCAGGCTATTATGGTAAATGCCTCCTTGAGGAAACTAGGCTAAAATTAAAGCCTGACCTAAGCATCCCCGAGGTGAAATGTCAGAGACAGAGGAGTAGCAAAGGGGAGGAAGTACAGCAGGTTTCAGAACTGAGAAACCAGAACACTTAGGGTTGGAGGTAAAGGGTGAATCTGATTGACTATAGCTGGAAGCAAGTTTCAAGTTTTGAACATTATTTTTTTCATGTCATTATATTATTTTAGATATTGGTTTTGTTTTTTGTTTGTTTGTTTGTTTTTGTTCTTTTTTTTTGAGACAGGGTTTCTCTGTATAGCCCTGGCCATCATGGAACTCACTCTGTAGGCCAGGTGGACCTTGAACTCAGAGACCTGCCTGCCTCTGTCTCCCAAGTGCTGGGATTAGAAGTAATCTCATTTTCAGATGATTACTATTTCATTTTTTTCTAATCATATTGACTGGAAAAATAAGATAATGTAGCATATTTAGGTCAAAAGCAGAGAGGAAAATACAGCCATTATTTAAAATAGCGTTCTGTCACAAGGCTCCAAATTAATTTGCATGACTGAGTTTGGGAGTAAAAATATGTTCACTCTTGTACCCTGTGCCTATTTCTAGACATTGTCTGTTTTCAGACAAATTTACTCTTAATGGTTTAGGGTCCAATAATTATGTCTCTGTCTTTTGCACATTTTCTGGTATTTACAAGAGTAAGTGAATGTAGAACTTTAGACCAGTTTTCATTGGAACTCATTACTTCTCAAATGTTTCTGGATTGGAAGTTTCCACAACACATCTACTGTATTATTGTAACTATGTGGCTTGATAATTTAGACTCGCAAGTGCATTCTCCCATTCAACTAGTACACATGATGGACATACGTTCTGTATGGATACTAACCTATTTATTTGGTCCCCTGCTTGTGAATGCCCTCACTTCCTGAGGGATCCATCTCTTTTCTCTGTTTCTCTTCCATGTCTCCCATGTGCTGCTTTACCAAGCCCTATCTACTGTACTTCTGTACAGCACTTTGTCACATTTTCACTATTCTTGTGGCTGCCACCTTATTTTCCACCCTCATTTCCCATTTTGACTGTTTCTTCTACTGTTCTCTGACATCAGTCATCTGATACTGAAATTCAGAATTTTATTTTACTTCTCCCCTTTAAATCTACCATGGATGCTTTCTGTCTAGACAGTTGTCTTCAAATTTCATTAAACCTGTAATTCGAAAATACTTTTTAGCATTCATTATCATTAGAATACATACCACACATATATAAACATGTATATGTACATATACACACATACACACATACATATATACATGTATATATTTGTATTATATGAGACTCTGCTCAAATATCTTTCAGCACATAACCAAGGCTGGCCTCAAAATCACTATGTACTAGATGACCTTGAACTCCCAATCTTTCTGCCTCCATCTCAAGTGCTGGGATTGTGGGCATACACTCTTTGCCTGGCTACTATCACACAGTTAAAATACGAAATAGTAAAAATGTGTGAAATATTAGGTTTTACTCACAGCAGAAGATGCACATTGGGCCTATCTATTCCCTGGGCCTGTCTCCTCTCCTTCCCCTAAGTCTTATCAGTTCTCATACTCATGAACTCTTGCCTTCTAGCCAGGATGTCTTCTGTAGAATGCTCTCAAAGCACTACCTTACCTCTTAGCTTTGTGTCTTGTACAGGCTGTTCCTTCTGTGCTCACATAGTTTTACACTTCTAACTCCTTCACAGCCACTTGCTTAACTAATTCACAGTTTCTCTTTATGGGAGACACGGAGGTTCTTCTTCTCATAGAGAAGTACTAGGGGAACCAGGAATGTTAAACACACAGGGCTGTCTCTTCAAGGAGAGATGTAGAACCTGGTTTCCACCAGAAGGCTGGGAGCAGATGTGGTTAATAGCATGATAACCTTTTCATTATCTGTGTGGCTGAGGCCATGCCAGATCTTCCCCCAGACCCTTATCATGAGCTTGTTTGTTTTTTCAGCCAATCTACAGAACCTGTCTTTATGGAAGATGGCACATATCTTAAGCTTTCTCGCACACATGGGGTCACGTTGATTATTACTAGAAATATTTTCACCAAATTGTGCTGTGCTTAAATGTGCCTAAAATAAACTGTCCAACGTGAAACTTCTGAAGTTTAAAACAACTCCAGCTACTGTGTTGTGCTGAACTGAAATACTTCCTTGCTTCCAGTGCATTGTTACTCTGTCGCCCACGGTTGTCGCAGGGACCCCCTCCCAATATGGGTGTTTTAATCAATGTTCTATTGCAGTGAAGAGACATCATTACCACAGAAACTCATAAAAGACAAGATTTAACTGGAAGTGACTTATATTCAGAAATTCAGTCCATTAATTTCATGATGGGAAGCACGGTGGCATGCAGGCAGACATGGTGTTGGAGAGGTAGCTGAGAGTTTTATATCTAGACCAGAAGGCAGCAGGAAGAGAGAGAGAGACACAGACACTGGGCCTGGCTTGAGTATTGGAGACCCCAGAGCCCACCCTTAGTAACACACTTCCTCCAACAAGGCCACACCTCTAATACCTGTCAAGTAGTGCCACTCCCTAATGACAAAGCATTCAAATCTATGAGCTTATGGAGGCCATTTTTTTAAAATTAAAACTACCACATTGGGGCTCTATCCTCATAGAAGATAAGAAATATTTTCTTTAAATAGAAGCAGAGAATAGGAGTTTAGTCCTCTCATCCAAGGGATCATGACCATAAGAGAGTGAAACAACATGGGGTTCTTTGAGGCAAAGCATTTTATACAATTATTAAGATGTTTGTTAAGATCCAGAAGAGCAAAACATTCAGAGTAACAGCTCAGTTACTTTGTACAGTATATTTAACCTCTCATTTCTTTCTTTCTTTCTTTTTTTTATCAGCATAGAAAATATGGGTTTCTTTATNCAGCTGAGACAGCGAGAAAGATGGTTTATTGTACAGGAGTTACACTTGGCCACAAGTGAGAACAGAACTAGTCCGGAATGCCATAGGTCCAGGGCAGAGGGCCAGCGGGACTGTTTTGGTTGTAATGAAAGCAGTCCAAGTCTCTCAGGTGGTCACTGCGAGCCGATGGTGATGTTCCAGGTCCANTGAGACTTCTAGCGTTAGTAGCACACAGTCCAACAACTTGTACCAGCGTCCCAGCCTTCAGCATTCCTTACTTCTGCTCCTTCAGCCTCGTGGGCGCAAATGGTTTACTTGGACCTCTGCCTCATCCTTCTCCTCTTGCGCTTCAGCCTGCGCATACGCTTCTTCCTCCACTTGGCTCTCATGGCGCACGAGTTTCAAGGAAGATGGCACTAAGGCCGAGAGCACCTTTCATTTCTTGAACAAAGAATCATTGATGTTGAAAATTGGAAACACATAGGAGCTAATGTAAAAAGAGCCCATGCAAAGGAGGAGAAAATCCTTTCAATTAGCAAACTGGACTACAGAGTAAAGTATTCCTTGGATCCTCTCAGGAGGATCATTACAAAAAAAAAATCTCTGCTAGACACATTTTGGCAGGTCCTGGCAGCGCAGACTGAGGAGACTGTGGATGAGTTCAGTGGAGTAGCAGGCAGGGTTCTGCCGCAGCATGAGCCCCTGGGGTTGGCTGCCCAGTGCTTGGCTTTTCATTTTCCGTTGAGTATAGATTGATCAATTGTACCTTCAAGGGGAAATATTATAGCTGGCTTGACTTCTAGTACAAGAACAATCCTAACAAGGACAAAGAGAACCTTCAGTTAGTCCTCGGAATTCCCCTATTTCCATAATTCATAAAAAGACAAAGAATAAATTTCAACTGTTACTTGATCTCAGGGACATAAATGCTACTATGAAAACAATGTGGACCCTCTAGCCTGGGCTCCCCTCTCCTACTATCATTTCTAAAGGATATTACATTATAATACTTGACTTAAAAGGCTGCTTTCTCTCTATACTTTTATACCCTGATGTTGGCAAATTGGAGACTGGGGACAGCCAAAGTCATCAAGACCTCTGACCCCCAGGAGAGTGGAAAAAGCTGAGAGGAAAAATGAGACTCTGCTGTCTATTTAAATTCAGATGTCTGTTTATTGAGTGGACTGAAGAGGAATCAGAGTTTTCCAGCCATAATGGGTAACTTTGGAGCCCCTGTTTGCACATCCTCACCCAAAATGTCTATCTTAAAGGAAAATTGAGGTTCAGCCTTAACTGACCTCATGTATAAATTAGCACATAAATGTTAGAGATGCTTTGAGAATGGTAACTGGCCTAATGAGAGAAAAGAAATATTATAGAAGGGTTGTGTGTCGAGAGGGAGTAGCAAAAGGATGAAAACATTTGAGATGAGGTTCTTGAGGAGGGAGTCTAGTACAGGAAGAGTAGAAGCAATAGGACATGAGTAGTTTGGAGACAGAATTGGAAGAAAGGTTTAGTGTGCTCCATCAGCTAGGCTTCCTCGCCTTAAAANCAGTGATCAAAAAATAAATCCAGGCCTGCCACCAGGTAGGCTGCCTGTAGACATTCTCCTCTTTCTCCCCCTGTTCCCCCAGACCTCATCCCTAGAGCTGCAACAGAACATCATCTGCAGTCTTCCCTCACCCCTGTCCACATCTCCTGTGGATCTCACAGACCACCCCTTCCTAACCTCCCTCCTCCCACTCTTTGCTTTGTCCCAGACCCAAACTCAAGCAGGCACCCCCTGTTAACCCAAGGGGTGCTCCTCCTAGGGTAACAAGTAGGCTGAAGGAGATCCACACCTCTCTTACTGCTCTCATCTCTAGCTCTGTTGAAGAACACCTACTGTGACCTCCCTTTCCTCTCTGACCCCATCCCCAAGGGATCATAAAGACTTCCTCCTCCAATCTTCCTTGTCCCAACTCACCCCAGTTACTCAGCCTCCAACACCAGCATACCCCTGAGAACACACCAACTGAACAGGCCCAGATAGGCAGAACACTGCCTTCAAACTCTCTGAAAATTCAGAGAGGAAACAGAAACCAAGCAACAAACTACCCACCCAACAAAGACAAATCCAGAAATCAGCACCTAGACCTTTAATCATCTCAAACCCAAATGCTGAGATGCCAGCATAAAAACACAATCAACAACAGCCAAGACAACATGTCTCCACTAGAGCCCAGCTATCCTACCATAGCAAGCCCTGAATATTCCAACATAGCTGAAGCAAAAGAAAATGATCTTAAAACAGCTTTTATGAATATGATAGAGGCCTTAAAGAGGAAATAAATAAATCCCTTAAGGAAATTCAGGAAAACACAAACAAACAGTGTAAGGAAATAAATAAAGCTGTTCAAGACCTGAACTTAGAAATAGAATTAATAAAGAAAACCCAAACTTAGGAAATTCTGGAAATGAAAATTTTAGGAATTCAAGAGAAACTACAGAAGCAAGCTTCACCAACAAAATATAAGAGATGAAAGAGATAATCTTAAGCATTGAAGATATGATGAAAGAAATGGATACACTGGTCAAAGAAAATGTTAAATTAAAAAAAACTAATGTTAAATCTAAAGGACCATAAAAAATCCAGAATATCTGGGAGATTATGAAAAGATCAAATCTAAGAAAAATGGGAAGAGGAAAGAGAAGAAATCCAGCTAAAAGGCCCAGAAAATATTTTCAACAAAATCTAGAAGAAAAATTTTCTAGCCTAAAGGAGGGGATGTCTATAAAGGTACAAGAAGCTTACAGAACACCAAATAGACTGGACCAGAGAAGAAAGTTTCCTTGGCACATACTAATCAAAACACTAAACATACAGAACAAAGAAATATTAAAAGCTGCAAGGGAAAAAGACCAAGTAATAAATAAAGGAGACCTATTAGAATTACACCTGACTTCTCAATGGAGACTCTAAAAACCAGAAGGGCCTGGACAGTTGTGCTGCAGACTCTAAGAGAACAAAGACTACTATACCCAGCAAAACTTTCAATCACCATAGGTGGAGAAAATAAGATAATCCATGATAAAGTCAAATTTAAACAATATCTATCTACAAATCCAGCANGATAGAAGGTGATAGAAGGAAAATTCCAACCAAAAGAGGTTAAATACAGCCATAAAGACACAGGAAATAAATCACCTCACACCAGCAAAATCAAAAGAAGGGAAGCACACACACACACACACACACACACACACCACACAAATACACGCACGCGCACACACGCATACGCACCACTATCACCGCCACATCACCAACAACAGCAAAATACAGGAATCAACAATCATTGGTCATTAATATTCCTCAATATCAGTGGTCTCAATTCCCCAATAAAGACACACATTAACAGAATGGATGTGAAAACAGGATCCAAGAAACACACCTTAACATCAAGAATAGACTTTACCTCAGGGTAGAGGGTTGGAAAAAGATATACCAAGAAAATGGAACTATGACTCAAGCTGGTNTAGCCATTTTAATGTCTAACAAAATAGANTACAAACCAAAACTAATCAAAAGAGAGGGAAGTACACTACATATTCGTCAAAGGAAAAGACCAACAAGATGACATTTGAATTCTTAACATCTGTGCCCCAAATGTGCACATAAATTTGTAAAGGAAACACTACTACAGCATAAATCATATATTGATCTACAGGCACTGATAGTGGAAGACTTTAACACCCCACTCTCACCAATGGACAGGTCATCTAGACAAAAGCTAAACAGAAAAATACTGGAGCAAACGGATATTATAAACCAAATGAACCTAATAGATATTTATAGAACATTTCACCCAAACACAAAAGAATATACCTTATACACCTCATGGAACNTTCTCCAAAACTGACNGCATACTCAGACACCAAAGCAAGTCTCANTAGATATGAGAAAATTGAAATAACCCTTGCATCTCGTCACAGATATTAGCAACAACAGAAACAACAGAAAGTCTACAAACTAATGGAAACTGAACAACTCTCTACTGAACTAAAAATGAGTCAAGACAGAATAAAGAAAGAAATTAAAGACTTTCTAGAATTGAATGAAAATGAATATATAACATACCAAAAAAAATGGGACACAGTGAGAGTGGTGTTAAGAAGAAAGCTCTTAGCACTAAGTGCCTTCTTAAAGAAATTAGAAAGAGTACATATTAGCAACTTAACAACACATCTGAAAGCTTTATAACAAAAAGAAATAATCATACCCAAGAAGAGTAGATGGCAACAAATAATCACACTGAGGGCTGAAATCAATAAAATAGAAACAAAGGAAACAACACAAAGAATGAATGAAACAAAGAGTTGATACTTCGAGAAAAATCAATAAGATAGACAAATCCTTACCCAAACTAACCAAAAGACACAGAGAATATCCAAATTAACAAAATCAGAAACAAATAAAAAAGGGGGACATAACAAAAGACACTCAGGAAATCCAGAGAATCATAAGGCCACATTGTTAAAAACCTGTACTCACCAAATTGGAAAATCTAAAAGAAATGGATAATTTTCTCGATAGGTATCATTTATCAAAGTTAAATCAATATCAGATAAACAGTTTAAATAGACCTATAGTCCCTCGTGAAATAGAAGCANCCATTAAACGATTCCCAACCAAAAAATAAGCAGCCCAGGGCTAGATGGTTTTCAGACAGAATTCTACCAGACTTTCAAAGAGGAGTTAACACCAATACTCCTCAAATTATTCCATAAAATAGAAACCGGAGGAACANTGCCTAATTTATTTTATGGTGTCACAGTTACCATGATACCCAAACCACATGAAGTCCCAGCNCATAAAGAGAATTAAAGACTAATTTCCCTTATGAACATAGATGTAAAAATATTCAATAAAATACTTGCAAACCGAATCCAAGAACACATCAAAAAGATTATCCACCATGATCAAGTAGGCTTCATCCCAGAGATGCAAGGATGGTTCGATGTACAAAAATCAGTAAATTTAATCTATCATCTAAACAAACTGAAAGAAAAATATGTCACATGATCATCTCATTAGATATAGAAGAGGCTTTTGATAATATCCAACACCCCTTCATAATAAAAGTCTAGAGAGATTAGGGATACAGGGGACATATCTAAACATAATAAAGGCAATTTACAGCAAGCCTGTAGCCAATATCAAATTAAATGGAGAAAAACTCAAGACAGTTCCACTAAAATCAGGCATAAGACAAGGCTGTGCACTCTTTCCGTATCTATTCAACATAGTACTTAAAGTTCTATCTAGAGTATTAAGACAACTGATGGAGATCAAGGGGATACAAATTGGAAAGGAAGTCAAAGTATTGTTATTTGCAAATGATACGATAGTATACATAAGTTACCCAAGTAATTTCACCTGGGAACTTCTACAGCTAAAAAAAAAAATCAGTAACCTTCCTATATACAAATGACAAATGGAGTGAGAAAGAAATCAGGTAACCGGCACAATAGCCTCAAATAATATAAAATATCTTGGGGTAACTCTAACCCAAAGTGAAAGACTTGTATGATAAGAACTTCAAGTCTTTGAGGAAAGAAATTGAAGAAAATATCAGAAGATGGAATTTGATTGGTAGCATCAACATAGTAAAAATGGCCATCCTACCAAAAGCAATTTACATATTCAATGCAATCCCCATCAATATTTCAACACAATTCTTGACAGATCTTGAAAGAACAATTTTCAGCTTCATAGGGAAAAACAAAAAACCCAAGATAGTTAAAACAAACATGCATAATAAAAGAACTACTGGAGGTCCCACCATTCTTGTTTTCAAGTTGTACTAAGAGCTACAGTAATAAAAACCACATGGTATTGGCATAAAAACAGACATATTGATCAATGGAATAAAATTGAATCCCCAGACAGAAATCCACACCTATGGACACCTGATTTTTAACAAACAGGCCAGAAATACACACTGGAAAAAGGGCAGCATCTTCAAAAAATGGTGCTGGTCAAACTGGATGTTGGCATGTAGAAGAATGCAAATAGATCCATATTCATCACCCTGCACAAAACTCAAGTCCAGATAGACAGAAGACCTTAGCATAAAACCAGATACACTGAACCTGATATAAGAGAAAGTGGGAATAACCTTGAACATATTGGCACAGGAGACAACTTTCTGACCAGAACACCGATAGTGCAGGCACTAAGATCAACAATTAATAAATGGGACTTTAAGGCAAAGGACACTTACAGTATGGGAAAAGATTTTTTTTTTTTTACCAATTCCACTTCTGATAGAGGACTAATATCCACAATATATATAGAACTTAAGAAATTAGATATCAAAAAAAACCCCAAATAATCCAATTAAAAAATGGGGAACAGGTCTAAACAGAGAATTCCCAATAGATGAATCTCAAGTGGTTGAGAAACACTTAAAGAAATGTTCAACATCCTTAGCCATCAGAGAAATGCAACTCAAAACTTCTTTGAGATTCCATCTTACACCTGTTTGAATGGCTAAGATAACACAAGTGCTGCCAAGGCGTCCCACATGCCGTATCATTACATTGGTGTCATGACTTGGATAGGTCCTCCTGGCAGTCCCTCACATGCCAGGATCCTGAATCCACCCAGTCTTTGGCTCACCTGATCGCTCACCACCCCATTCATCAGCGGCAATAGCATAAGTTTCAATTGGGTTGTTACACCCCTTCTGGAGCTGCCCACCGCGTTTTAGGTCTTTCAGCTTTTGCAGTACGATTCCTGACCTTTCCCTAGGGATGAGATTCCCTCTCGGAGCTCGGTTTTCATTCTTGCCCCCTCGAAAATCCTGGTACTAGGAGCCAAGACTTCCGGCTTAGCCAGGCTAAGTCGACTCCTGTTGAGTATGGCAATGGCTTGGTCCTCATTCTATCCCTCCTCTAGCCCTGGGGATGCCCCTGGCTACAGGCTGTAGGGATTCCTTTTTCCCCCTCTCATCCATGGGAACTGTGATGTTTTGGGACATGTATGACTTCTGTGAGCAATCAGGGCCTGCCCCCACTCTGACAAAGTCTTTTACTCTTTTCCTTTCCTCCCTTAAACCTCTTCCACTAACTCTGCTACATGCAGCATGTCTGCTTGGTGGCATACCTTGGCAGGGCCTGCCAAAAGGTACCCACTTACTTGCCTCCATCCATGGCAGATCTGCTCCTTCCCACCTGTAACAAGCCTGCTTTCTCTTTCACTGGCTGCTTTGCCTTCCATTCAATACCACCACTCAGGTCTCTGGTGGAGCTACCTGCCTCTGACCTCCCATCACTTGGTCAGACAGGCACCATCTTGACTAAGGTCAAAGACAGGTCATATGGCTCCTTTACCATATTTGATAAGGGCAATCATGTGGTCAGGCAGGCGCCATCTTGGCTAAGGTCAAAGAANGACAAATCATATGACCTCNCGGCCATCTTTACTAAGGGCAGCAAAAAAGTCACTTCATGGCTCAAGCATGGGTGGGGTGCCTGGCATTTGGACCATCTGTANAGNGGGGAGGTCAGGAAATCTCCACCTTATGCCAGTGCATTATTTTACAGGGNCACGGACTTGAGCCTTTGCTTGTAGCCTGGCNTTCCTCTGTTCCTCCACTGCTGCTCTTGAGCTCCTGTGGGTAGGGACCGGAGATCTATCCTTTCCCTCCTGGCTCTAGGGCTCTAGGGCATCAGCAGTGCCACATGCTGGTGATATGGTCAACTTGCCAGCTCATTTTACAGATAAAAAAATCAAGCCTTACTTTTCCTAAAGCTACTAGGTCTCTTGACATAAATAAATGATTCAAATGCTTCAGATTACTTTTGCCTTCTATGATATTGTTATATTAAGATTTTAAAATTTCAGATTTTAACATTAATAGAGTTCTGATGCAGTTTGGATCACAAACTCAAGATTTTGGATTTTCTTTCAAAAGAACTCCAAATAAATGAGCTTTCCTCACCTGTCTATTCCTGAGGATGGTATTTTTTTCTCCCCTGGTCCCCCTTTCCCAATTACTAAGACCATAGGCCTAAAAGTTCCAAATAAGTTCATAACTCTTGTNTCTAGTCTATATCTGTTTCAGTGGTCTTGATTTGGCTGATCGACAAATCCAGGCATTGGCTACTGACTTCAGCTTGTGAGATAAGACTTGCTGAAAGCTGATATGGACCAAGCCAGCTGATATGAATGCTTCTTGTTTCCAGCTGGGTCAAATCAGATGCTTCTGGCTAATGCTCCATTTCCTAAATTCCCTTCTTACCTTTAACTGACCTTTCAGCCTCCCTGGGCTCTGACCACCTGCACCCCATAGCAGCTTGAAGCTGTTATGGAAGAGAATACATCATCCTGTGCTCCCTGTTCCCAAAGCCTAAGTTAAAGGTAAAACTCCAGACATAGAGGACAAATTGGCTACCTAGTGCCCATTGGTATACCGGGAAACTAGACCCAATATTGTCATTTAATAGATTTATTAACTAAAATGGTTCCACAGTAGGATAAGATACTTGATCTTCTTTATGCAGAACCAAAGAGGTNTTATATCACCTTAAGAAATTACTATTTCTATATAAATCATTCAGGTTTATAATCTAGCTGTACTCAAAGATCAGAGCTACAGGGCNGGAAAAGTGGTAATAGATGCAGATATTTCTGCCAATGGCTTAAAAGTGTCTCTTCTTATTCAAGGTCTATTCAGGCTTAAGAATGTAAGCTTCCTTATCCTTGCTAAATTTATGTTAGATTAACAAAAGCTAACTTAGACATTTATACCTTTAGAGAATTTAAATAAATGATGGCATATGTTTGATATAAAAGATAGTTGATAAACAAGATATATATCCTATGATGGACTTTCTGCCCCAAGAGAGTCCTTTTCTCAGAGTTGGGCCNCANTTTTTCTCCTATTCCCATTCAGCCCTGGGATCTTTCTCTGTCANTCTTTGCCTTCTCAGGAGACAGTAGGTCCTAGCTTATGGAATTTGCTAATATGTTGGGGACTATAAGCTGATAGTCATTCATACCTAGTAGACAGGCAGTCNTCAAATGCTCAGAGATCTGAAGAATATGGCATTTAAAATGTTGATCAAAAAGCTTATTGTATCAGAGACTCCCAGATCCTAGCAGTGACCCAAGGTCTCCAAAGAAGAATATGAGGCACCACGATGTCTCCACCTGGATGATGGCAATACTAACCTCTGGGCAAGATGCCCCAATGTGACANCTGCCACCAGGACCCAGGCCAGACTGTGGACAAACAGCANGACATCAGAGAATTGATTGCACCCTTTTGCCTAAACAAACTAAGATCAGTCTTCCCNATGTCTCTCTTCCACAGGAAAAACTCCCACCTTGTGGGCCTGGAGGCCAAAGATTGATGCTGTTCTGATACTTCTGCCNCCAACAATNTGGAGACCTGGGTACGGACTAGTCCCTGTCATTTTTAATAGATTTGAAAGCTTTACAATTTATCCTTTTCAGATGTCTGATTCCATCTGATGACCAGGCTTTGCATCAGCTGCCTTCTCAGTTCTCTATATAAAATTCACAGGTCTCTCTCTCTTAGGGCTGCTACTAGGTCTAGACACAATTTACCTTGTTATCAGATCAGATAAACTCACAGAACAGATTTTAATGTAACTTTTCACTATTGACTGCTCTCAGTATCTCCTGGAAAATTAGATGAAAACAAAACAAAACAACTTTAAGATTTATGNGTATGAANATAGGANAGTTCACTTACATATCCTTCTCAGATATGATGATGTTCACTTACTCAACCACTTCCATTCAGTAAATTTCCTCTGGTTATAGATTTAAAGATGTGTTTCATTTGGCTGAAACCAGGTTCCTAAAAATGTTCATACCTTTTAACCCAAAGCCATAGCCTTTTGCTATGGCACCAAGATATAAATCTGTTCCAGTTTTACACACTTATAGGTTCCTGAATAGATCCACCCCTCCTGCCAGACTTGTGCCAAGATCAATCCTCAGGGGGCCTTCAGATACACCACCAGCCCCTGCACCAGCTCAGAGGAACCCAACCACCAACTGAGGATGCCAACCAGGCGAATACTGACAGGTTAACTTCAACTACATACTCACTCATAAAAGCTCTCTTATCTCCTAATTCATTGA
>LZPO01108096.1:44537-59248 GCA_001675575.1 Neotoma lepida | reverse complement strand
CGAGGGCACCACGTGGGTTCCTTTAAGAGGGTGCCGTGGCCCTTGCACCGGAGGGGCGCCGGAGTCCGGGGCTGCCTGGGTGAGTGTGCGTGGGGCGGAGGCCACGGCGGGGGGCGGAGGGTGGCTCTGGGCCCACGCTTTTCCCCGGCGCCCTGGCAGCGGCGGTGGCGCAACGGGCATGGCAGAGATGCTTTCCGGACTAGTGGCCGGGCCACAGCTCAACGCGCTGCCCGACCACTCGCCGCTGGTACAGCCGGGCCTGGCGGAGTTGAGGCGCCGAGCAGAGGAGGCTGGCGTTCCACAGACCCCGCACCCGCTCACAGACGCCTTCTTGCTGCGCTTCCTGCGCGCCCGGGATTTCGACCTAGACCTAGCCTGGCGGGTAAGTGTGCACTGGGCAGGATCCACGCGCGCTGAGCGTAGCGATGTGGCTGCAGGTGCGCCCAGACCCCCGGGTGTGTCTGTCCTCCTTCTCCCCCCAACCTCCCCGTTCCCGCTGTGGCTGTGGTCCTGGCGGTCTGGACCTCGTTTGAGCTAGTTTGGTCCCCAGGATTAGACAAAGTGGAGCCCAGCTGCTACACACCTGAGTATATAACTCCAAGCGTGGTCAGAGAAGGACATCTGAAGGCATCTTGAAAAGGTCTATGTTAATAGAGCTAAATTTCACTACTGTCAGGCAGTTTGGAGTGTTTGGAATCCAGGGGGGAACAGGCGATTCTTTTGTGTTTCAGGTATTCACAGGACACTGAGAAGGGGCCTTGGGACCAGAGAGATGCAACTTTGAGTTTGTACCTTAGGGTCAGAGCCCTTTAACTGTTCAGTAACTGTGAGGACATGACAGTAGTTTCGAGAATTGCACATTAACCTGTAACTGCTNGTACAAGATGTGCTCAGCCCTGTGCTTGGCACAAAGTAAGCGGTCAGCGGTCAGCAGGAGGACCTGACCATGACCGAGACCTTTCCCCAAGGGATACTAGGGTGNGGAATTCCAACACCTCCGAATTTTATGAAACTAATTTTATTGGGTAAGCGCTGAGTATGGCAAAAGCAACACAAGCAATAAAAAATAATAAAAAGTGCAAAGGAATTTCCAAAAAGGAAAAAAATTCCCACCACAAACTTCAGTTAGTAGTTGAGTGCCCAGATGTGACATTGCCTGTTACTTCGCGCATATGGTCTGTGTTCACTCTAACAGGTGCCCGCATTTTTTGTTTTTGTTTTTGTTTGTTTGTTTTTGGCTTTTCTCAGCCGCTTGTTGTACACAATCATGTCTTGTGAGCACATGCATACACATCTTACATTTTTTTGGACTGTATTATCCCTTAAGATGGAGACATTACACTAAACGTATCTAATCAGTTCCCTGTTTGTAGCTGTGGAGATTGTTACCAGATGGTGTTAGGTCCCCATGCTCACTGCTTATGCCTTCATCCAGTGATGGGGATCCCAGTGCTGCTATGCTCGCCATTTTCCCCTTCATTTAATATTCTTCTTTCTTTTTCTTTTTTTACATCCCCATTCTGTCCAGCAGTACAAAAAATGCCATCGTCAGGTGGGCGTTTTCTTCTATCACCGACTTTGCATTCTAGTTTGTCTTTATACTTCATCTTTATGCATAAATAGGAACATATCCTTCTGGATATTTGTAGTGGGTAGCTACAAAGCTATGCCCCTCTCCCAAATGTTTCATTTTTCTCAGGGTTATGAATGGATGGTTGTAGGATATTAAGGTAGATTATTGTATTTACTAGCAAACTAATTTAGTAAAATAATCAGCCTTAGATAATTTGCACTGATATTGATTCTTATATATTGATACAAATGCAAACTATTTTATATTCTTATTTTAAAATAATTTGTAGATTGATATAAATACAGAACTATATTTGTTGTAGCATACATACATTTCTACTCTTGTTTGAAACATTTTGTATATTGATACAAATGTAAAATTATATTTGTCATACTGTATGTATGTTCTACCTCTGTTCAGGATATTTCGTATATTGATATATATTTAAGATTATTGTTATATTGCATATTGCACTATATATACATTCCTACCTCTGGTTAAGCTATTTTGTGTATTGTCACAATCTTGAGGTCATTGTCCTTANGGTACATCTGCTTACAGACTGTTTATTTTGTTATGTGATGCCTTAGTCCTTAAGTTATTTTAGTAGAGAAGACTTACTGAGTTATAATCATTTATGCTCATTATTTCTATAGTTAGATTCTCCAGACTTACAGAAACATATCTCAGATGGATAGGTAGTCTTCAAACACTTCATAGACCTAGAGAATATGGCATTTAAATGTTTTGATAACTTAGAATTCCGTTGACATGAGATACAATTGCTCCTGGCAGCACTGATCTGATCCCGAGAGAATGTTGGGCTTCTGAGACATTTCCATTTGGAAGTTTGTCATCTTCTTGGCACAAAAAATGGCCTATCAGGAAAAGAACTGCCCTTGCCTCGACTGCTGACAGTATGAATACTGTCCCTTTGATACTAGCAGGACACAAGGAAAAGTGACTATTGAACTCTGCCAAGACAGGGTAAAAATCGTCTTTCAAAAACCTGCTTCTGAAAATGGTCTGACAGATACTCAAGGCCTGTAGCCAACCTGAATGCACCAATGATACAGAGAGATTCTAGGTGACTGTCCAGGCTGCCAGCTGTCTCTGTCTACTCTCACAAGACTCCCAGAAGTTGCTTGGGGCCTTCTTCCATTTCTCAGGTATTATTATATTCCTTCTCAGGTCTTTGATGGAGTTGAAGACTACATAGTTACAGTTACAACCTTCTTGTATCTCAGCTAGAATGTATTAANTACTAGANTCAGGTTCTTCTGGAATGTGCCATTTACTTATGCTCCAGACTCCTCTGGATTTTACTATGTGTTTNTTGTTTGGTGTTGTTCTTGTTGGTGTAGTTTCATGTTGTCTAGGTTATTATACCTTATTCTTTCTGGACAATATTTGGTAATCATTCCTATTGTTAATAGTTTTATATTAGGTTAGAACTTTCTTATTTAGACAAAAGGGGGGAGATGTACTGGGTAGCTGTTCTGGTTTTGACCTTGAAACACAGTCCCTACAGTGGCAACAGGTAACTGCCACACCTGCCTAGGACCTCCCCCGGGGCATGGCTCAGAGGGAGCCCCTTAAGACTCGAGGTGCCTATGTGCTTGCCCCTTCCTTCTTCTGGATCCCATGTGGTCCTGGATGCTGGGCTGGAGACCAAGCTAGAGTTCTTGGCTGGATTGCGTCTTCTCCTCTCTCCCGAATCCTGTACCTGAACCCTTACTGGCTGTAAGTTACCCCATAAATAAACCTCTCTTGATTGCTAGATAAANTACATGGAATTGCCTCATTAATTACGGTAATAGATCTTTATTGGACAAATTCATCAGTTGCTGAAATATGGTGCTCATATATATTTTCAGTGTTGAGGAATGCAATAGCCTGGCAGGGGGTTTTCACTTTGTTTGCTATGCTGATTAANTGAGCACTGAATAATGATGTCTTTTTCTCCATATTATGTATGCTGCTTTACCAAATATGATTTATGCCTGCTAGATGAGAAATAGTTTTTCATTTTCATTATAATATACACTAATTTTGTTATAAGTGAGGTTGACCATATTTTTGATATCTAAAACTAATTTTTCCTGATATCTTTTTTCTTTTCCACTTGTTCTTTTGTTTTGCTTCAAAAGTACCTATAAATACATCAAATACATCAAAGAAATGAGGTCTTTGTCCTAGCTTACAGCCTATCTGATATTTAACCACGTCCTTTCTGAAAGAACTGGAATGCTTAAACATGATTAAACAGATTGACTATTTTTCATTTGCTCTTGGGTTTCATTGGTGTTTTGTTTTCTGGTGACGTCAGCAGTGTAGCAGAAGGAGGCTAGTAAGTTAACTTGTCATCATCAAGACTAACTCTTGCTAGAGGGGTGGGAGGAGGGAAGAGGGGGATCTGTGATTGGTATGTAAAATGAATACAAAATTTTCTTAGAAAAGAAAAAAAGACTAAGTCTTGCCATATGTGCAGCAGCCACGGAACTGGGGAAATGAGCTTTCTCCATCCTTTCACTATTCCTTGTTTGTATTTTATTTATTATTATTATTATTATTATTATTATTATTATTATTATTATTAATTGTTACTGTAGAACCTCATGATCTTGACAAACACTGCCACTCCTGTGGTGATTTGCCTTTCAGAGGACCAGCATTTTCCTCTTGTGGAACTGAACTCAAGTTTTGCACAGGATAAACACTCACTATACTAGTAAATCATGCCCCTAGCCTCTGTTTGGGGTGCTGTCAAATTCTTTTTCTTTTCTATTTTGAGCTGGGGATTGAACCCATGGCCAAGTACATACTAGGTCAGTAGTCTATGACTGAGCTACATCCCAAGCCTTTTTATAAATGCTTCTATCCAACAATTTCTTTAGAAATGGATTATGAATGGCTTTTCTTTTTTTATGTTGATTTCAATTTAGCAAGATTATTTTCATGTTAGGAATTAAGTAACAGAGCAGCTTCTCTTCTTTCCCTGTGCTTGCTGGGCGTGAAGTTTCTGAACACCATGATCAATGAATACACTAGGATGCACTTTGCAGCTACTGAATATGAAAATGCAGTTCCTATAGTTTAAATGAGTCCTTAAAAATACAGAGAGATACCTAATAATGAAATGTACGAGTTGCTGATCTTAGCTGCNTTTCAACAGTCATGAGTAAGCAGGTAAAGATACAGAATCAGTCTGTTGCCTCTCCAAGAATGTGTACATTTCCTGTATTCCTTCTTTTGCTGAATGGTTTTCATTGGATAGACCCTTGATGAATTGCCTAGTAGGACTGTATCTGAGTCCACTGGACAGAACCCAAGTTTCTGTTTGTGACCTCTCTGTCTTGTGTGCCAACTGGAAGGAAAGAGGAAAGGGCAAATATATGCAACTTTGTTTTATTTTCTCCTGTAGTGGTAGTTAGTACAAATTCTTTTGCTCAAGGTATATAAGCCCTAATGATTTATAGAAAGAAACTTCTACAGTTCTCTCATTTATAATGGGATTTCTCATTTCTGGTTTTTGAAGTTATGATAAATTATATTTCCTAGTCTTAATAGCCAGTATGTTTATGGAATGACGGGCACTTTGCTGAACTGTTTATATTGCCTATTTTTTTATTTTACAAGAAATTGATGTATAGAGTAACTCCTCAGTACTCACTGTTAAGCTGTGGCACAGTAGAGTAACTCCTCAGTACTCACATAACTGTTAAGCTGTGGCACAATAGGGTAACTCATCATTACTCACATAGCTGTTAATCTGTGGCACAATAGAGTAACTCATCAGTACTCACATAGCTGTTAAGCTGTGGCACATTAGAGTAACTCATCATTACTCACATAGCTGTTAAGCTGTGGCACAGTAGAGTAACTCCTCAGTACTTACATAGCTGTTAAGCTGTAGCATAGTAGAGTAATTCATCATTATTCACATAGCTGTTAATCTGTGGCACAATAGAGTAACTCACCAGTACTCACATAACTGTTAAGCTGTGNCACAGGGCTTTGAACTTGGTTGAAGCTCAGGAAAGCCTGTGCTGCTGGAAGACAGCACTGGCTCCCTCAGCTCAGAACAGTAAGCATGAAAATAACCTCTATCTGTTTGACAAGCAAACTGTCTAGTTCTTTACATTTCTGTCTCAAGCTCTGATGGTTTGGATATGGTTGGTTCACTCAATACTCAGATTGAGGTTTAATTCCTGTGGTGAAGTNTTAACAGGGCAGAGATATACTCCAACTACAATGCTTAGAGTGGGCTTTCTAGGAAGAGTTAGTCAGTGTGGAACATTCATGATAGAATACTTATAGTTTTTATAAGAGCAAGAGAGACCATACTATTTATACACTCCCTGAGTCTTGTCCTATAATGCCTGGTGTTTTCTGAAGACTCTACCAGCAAGAAGGCCAACATATCAGTGGTCCACTAGACCTTGGGCCAGAACTGTGAGCCAAGATAAACTCATCTCTTTATAACTGGTGTCATCTATGTTATTATACTATTAGCAAAAAAAATAACCCAAAACATATACAGTGTGTTCAGTACTTTAACCATCTTTATGGTTTCCACCAAGACTCCAAAGCTTTTAAAATTCTTCCTCTTCCTGACAATTTCCACCAAACTGTAGCTTCTTTTTGTAAAATTTATCATACCATATACAAATTTCAATCTTCATTCTGCTTAGTGGATAAACATAACTTCTCAAGGCTTCATTACCTATGTAATAGGATAATGGTAGTTACCTAGAAAGTAAAACTGAGAAGATGGTATTGTGCTTCATAAAAACGGCACAAATATGTTTTGTGTGTGTGTGTGTGTGTGTGTGTGTGTGTGTGTGTGTGTGTGTGTGTGATGGTTGGAAAACACATGGAAAAATGTAAGAGGGAACTTACCCTAAATAAACATTTTAAGCAGACATTTCCAATTTCGACTGAAATAGTTTTTAGTAACATTAGTAAAAAATACTCATTTGCAGCTGTTTTTTTTGTTGTTGTTGCTCTGGACTTGAGTTTGGCTTGAGAATTGCTTAGTAGCAATTTATTTTTATTATTAACATTAATGTAAACTATACTTGCAAATTTATCAGTGTAGAATAAATGACCAAAGATTTGGATTTTGAGCCTTTNGGAGATTTAAGTGTCAAGATGCATGATAGTAATTGTTCATATTTACAGAAATGATTCNTTTCAAGTTTGGGCACAGCTGATGGGTTCATGATTGATTCATTCNTTCATTCAACATGTTTTCATCTCCCAAGAGCCCACACTCTGCAGATATGTGCTGAATGCACTGCCTCCATTAGCTCAATGATCCTCTATANCGAGATATACTTTGACATTCCCAGGACAATAAAACCATTATTCTATACAATCACCAAGATGTTGCTTTCAACATTTATACCAAATAAGGATTTAAAGCCTTACTTTTGTCTGAGGAAATTGTCAAAAAGTAAGTGAGCATCATAAAATGCNATCGACAGNGATTCTGATGCCACCTAGGACAGGAGGAGAAAGGGAGATTCATAGTATTGGACAGAATGGATGTATCAGAGCTACAATGTGCCTCTTGTTCTTGTTGCCTTTGGAAATNGCTATTTAGGTCACCAATTATTTTTGCTGGCAAATTGACTGACTTTCTTCTTTCTTACTTAGCTGTGTTTGACTTTTAGTAAGTCTCTCTGCTTTAAACTAAAGGGACATTATTAGATGCAGAGATGAGAGAGACAGACAGANAGAGAGGACAACATGAGAATAGAGGGAAGAGAGAGAGAGAAGGAAGGACCACAGAGGTTCCCTCCTCGAGGACTCCATGGTAATGCTTTTCTCACAGTCCAANTGGCTCTTCTCCAGCTCAGTCCCAGCCAGGGACTTGTCCACAGCTCAGAGTTCTCTGTAAGATGAACTTTTAACCAGTCTTATTAATAAACACACAGAACAAGAAATAGGGGTGAAAATCTGACAGAGATCAGAGGAATTAGGAGCAAGCCACCACTAGCCTCACCTCATCAACGCTGCCGCTACTTCCAAAGAGGGAAGGGAAGAGAAGAGAGTGACTTCCGGTCTAACCCGGCTTTTTATGCCTGTCCATTCTGCTAACTCATTTCCTATCCTCACCAAGTTACATCACTTTCTGTCTTGTCCGTATGGACCTTCAGAACTCTATGGCTGATGCTGGGACTAAAAGGTGTGTGCCACCAGCCCCTTCCGCTAGTTTCTAATGTGACCTTGGAGTCACAGAGAAACAAATGGATTAAGGGCGTGTGCTAACTTGCATGACTATTGTTTTACTACTAGTGGCTGGCTGTCCCATTTTTCCTCCAATCTTCAGATAAATTTTATTGGGGAACACAGATAAAATATCACCACAGTTCTCCCTCTGTNTAAACTATTTGTAGGGTCTTCTCTGGATTATTACTGTTTTGTGGCTACANTTACTATGTTCATGATAATAGATTTCAAGTATGAAATTCCATTGATGAAGCTTCCCCAGATTAAGACCCTAATCAACAAAGGATAAGGTTCTCATAGGTATCTTTCTAATGTTTCCACAAAATGCTTACCATGTCTTTGCCTTTCACCTGAGATTTGAAGTGGCCATTAGCACCCTTTAAGNTTAAAACAAGTACAATGGTCAATTTAAGAAGTATTACAATGCCAAAAATCACAAAGAAAATTAAATGATAATAACTTTTTGTTGACTGGCCAATTATAGTGGTGCTTCTGTGGGAGTGGGGGCAACGGGTTTCCTTTAAACTATATTTTGCCAAGATCTAATTTTTAGTGATATAGGTTCTTTACTTCTAATTCATTTGATTGGCTTTCATTCCTTGTTCCAAAAGTANTAGGGGTAGTATTTCAGTTATCTATTGCTAAGTAGGGAATCTCCGTTAAGGTTTTTGACATACAGCATGACTCCACAGTTGCCTGTGTTCTGTACTTGGCCAAGGCTCAGTGGGGTGATGCATTTTGGCTCCTCATGGTATCCAATGGGAACCTGACTGAAGTTAGACTGTTTAGGATGGCCTCTCCACCTCCCAGGCTTCTCTCCACATGGACTGTTACCATCAAGTAATCTTATATATTCTTCTATGCCTAAAAGTAAACTCAGAAGGCACTAGGCTTTTTAGGTCTACCATTGTGTCATTTCCACAACTACACTATTTGTCAAAGCAGGGTATATGGCCAGCTCACATCCAAAGCCAATTCCACCTCTTTCTGGAAGGTATGCACCAGAAGGTCTGGACTCGTTGGTGACTATTTTGGGAGACTATTATGGATGGCAACTAAAAATGACTGAGCCTTNAGTTCAAGACCAACTGTTGTGATCTCAAATCCTTATTGAAAGGAACTTTGTCTTTNATAACCAAAAAACTCTTCCAGATTCTGATGTGATAGATGACAAGGTTCACACACAATATCACGCCTTTCAGCTGTTTTACAAAATGTTTACCATGTGTGTCATTTATGGACATATTTAATTTTGTTTTGCAGTTACTGAATAACTATTATAAATGGCGAGCAGAATGTCCAGAATTAAGCGCAGATCTACATCCTAAAAGTATCATTGGACTTTTGAAGGCTGGCTACCATGGAGTGTTGAGGTCCAGGGATCCCACCGGCAGCAGAGTTCTTATTTACAGGATTGGTGAGTCATATGCAGCTCTGCTTCTCCCTCCCATTTTGTATTTACCTCTCTCTCTCATGNCGAGGTGTTCTGGTGTTTCTTTTGGTCAATGTCTTATTTCATCAGGCTACTATAGTACAGTCCCATAGATTGGTAGCCTAGAAAAATTGAAATTTAGTTCTTAGTGCTAGAGGCCATGAAATACAACATGAAACCACCAGTGATTTTCTTCTGTTGAGGGACTACTGTGTGTTACACAGAGATCTCACCCTGCCCTCACATAGTATAAGAAGTACAGTAGTCCTTGGAACTTCTTAAAATGGTACTAATCCCATTCATGAGGACTCTACCCTTATTCTCTAATCTNCTTCCTAATANCATAAACTACATTATTAAGATGGTTCAGCAGATAAAAGTACTTGCTACAAAAGTCTGATGGCTGGAGTTTGAATTTTGGAACCCATAATGATAGGAAAGACTAGACTTCCTAAAATCATCCTCTGACTTCTACATGTGCACCATGGCATGTTCTTTGTGTGTGTGTGTGTGTGTGTGTGTGTGTGTGTGTGTGTGTGTGTGTCGGAGGGGTGCACACAGAGTAATACCATGAACTTGGAGGTAGAATTCTAGCCTATGACTTTGGAGGAGACACAAATTTTCAGATCCATAACTGGGGACGTGTAATCTCTGCCACATCTTNAGTTCTGTGTGGTTAAACCTTCCAGGTGAGAGAAGAGAATCTCACTCTCCCAGCCCTGTCTCATACATAGTCCATTTGAAAGTACACAGTTAACCAGCATTTCAAGAACAGAATTTCTTTGAATTATATTTACAAATATCTATCTATGTCTGTCTTTTTCTCTTGGTCTGTCTCTTTCAATGGAGTCTCAAAATCCTGACCTTTGAACTTTGAGGTTAGGAGGCTTCGAACTTCTGGGCTCAAGCAATCATCCTGCCTCAGCCTCCTACTGGTCAGTGAGATCACAGGCAGGTACCACTATGCCCAGCTAGTTTCTTCTTTAAAGATTTAAAATGCACATGTATCAGTGTTTACTACTTACCTCTATATAAGACCTCTGCCTTTATCTCAATTGCTTGCTGCTTTGTCAATGATAAGATGCTGTTGTTAACTCTTGAAAGTATTACATGAGTAAGTATGACTGGNGTCTGTATTTCTTGTCCCGGGTTATATATCACCCACAGAGCACACAGTAGTGGCCTTTCTGTTCTTCTGCTGCTCCATCCATGTCAAAGGAAGCTTCTTAGGGATGGGCTGGCCAGCATATATGCTTGAATTATCAAAAAAATGAATATATTATAAAAACTTAGGGTTACCAGTAGAATTCAAATTTCAGATAAACCACAAATAAGATTTTAGTATTCCTGAGACATACTTATGTTAAATCTTGTACCCAAATTCACCTTTAAGTGGTGCTTATATTTTATGTGAAAATTGTGTTCCAAGAGCATAAAACGGAAACATCCAGAGGTTTTATTTTATCCTCCGCAACCCCTTTTAAGTGTCTGGGCTTTGGAGTGCCTGGCTGGGCATTTGTTGTTGTTCGTTTTGTTTTTCTAACTAACTGAGACAAAATAGGTGAAAACAATCTTTTTATAGTGGGAAAGCCAATTTGGTTTTTTGATCACAGATACCTTAATAAAACACTAACAAGTCTTTTGTATAGCCTGGGCCNCTGGGAGTATAGTTACTTAAAAGTGTGTTATTTAGGAGCTGGGATGGCAGCTCAGATGGTAAAAAGCTTGCTATGTAAGCATGAGGACCTAAGTTCAGATCCCCTGAACCCATGTAAAAAGCCAGTGCATGCCCCAGTGCTTATCTGTAATCCTAGTGATGGAGACAGGTAGATGCCTGGCGCTTGGTGAACCATAAGTCTAGCTAAGTCAGTGAGCTCAAGGCTCAAAAAATAAGGCAGAGAATGATAAAGACATCCAACATTGACCTCTGACCTCCATGTATAGCACATGTGCATGTTACACACACACACACACACACACACACACACACACATACACACATACACACACAAGGACGTGTTGTTTAACTCAAAGATATTTATTTATTTATTTTTGGTTTTTCGAGACAGTGTTTTTCTGTGTAGTTTTGGTGCCTGTCCTGGCACTGGATCTGTAGACCTGGCTGGCCTTGAACTCACAGAGATCCACCTGCCTCTGCCTCCCGAGTGCTGGTATTAAAGGAGTGCGCCACCACCACCCGGCAAAGATTTCTACTTTTTTTGAAGTTTTTATTTTTTTTTAAATCATTTATGTTTGAGTGCTCTGTCTGCATGTACACCTTCATGCCAGAAAAGGGCATCAGATCCCACTAGAGATGGGATGTGATTGCTGGGAATTGAACTCAGGACCTCTGGAAGAACAGCCAGTGCTCTTAACCTCTGAGCCGTCTCTCCAGCCCAACTCAAAGATATTTAACCTCAAAGATACATACGATTAAGGAAGGTCAGAAAAGAAAGGTGTGTTGCAAGCCTCCTGTGTGCTATGTTATTCTAGAACACAAGAAAGAAATTTAGAAATATTTTTATGAATAAAATAAAAGAACAGAATAAAATTTTATTTAATTGAATTAATGGAGTAGCAGACTTTTCCTACAGAAGCCCAGTGCAGCCACCTCTCCTCTGTACCGTGTCTGTATAGTAAAAGCAGTGAGAAAACTCAGAGCGCTCCCGTCTATGTGGACCTTTATCAGCCCCATGACAGAGGATATAATTTGAGGCCTTTGAGACCAACTACTATACTACAGCAGCAAAAGTAAATTTTGACAATGAAGATTTAACCATAGTTGAGTTATTATGAGTTGAAGCTATGGAGTATGTTGACTTTATTGAAATCTGTAAAATGAACATAGTAAAAACCTATTAACACAGAGTTGCTGTGAGAATTACATCTTGTTTTATATAGCACATGCATATATACATATATATATATGTATATATCAAGAAAATTAGCTGGCACACAATGAATAATAGATGCTAGGTGGATCTAGGGAAGAAATTAAAATTCTAATTTCTCATTTCTTTCCTTGTGGAGTTTACTTAGCTAGTACTGTGCAAAGAATCTTCTGTGGTGATCCTGTTTTACAGCAGCTACTAGCCTGCACATAATTATTGCAAGTTTGAACTAAAGCGACTGGAATGAGAAACTGAACTTTTAATTTCTACTCACAGAAAGTGAATACAGAGCAGAACAGGTCTGACAGGTTAGTTGGCTCAGAAATTTAGTCAGAAACTGTTTTATAATCTGCAAATTTCCTTTGTTCAGCTCGTATTTCATCATTGTCATATTCAGCTGAAGCAGTGTCATATTTCTGAGCTGAATAAATAATTCCCATATTCTTACCAAGAATCTGGGAGTTGATGTAAATCAAAGAAAAATCCCTCTGTGTGTTTATTTGGGTCTAAGCGGCTGCGGGAGCTGGGCGGGACCGAGATCAGGATCGGCCAAACTTTTGCCTACAGCTGCCTCTTCCCTTTCAGATCTTTGTCTTTTTCCCCATGGCTTTATAATACCAGCTAGCATTTAGAACTGTTAAGAAGATTCAGCCTCTGAAAACAAAACTCCTCCTTAGTCCCACTCCAGCCTCCATCTGCCCACCCCTTCTGCTCTCACCTTTTCTATTCTTAGCCAGACTCCTTGTGGTTCCTGCAGTTCACCAACCACACTTCTCAAGATTCTCGTCTGCCCCTGGTCTGGTTGCACTCCTGTCTCTACTGAAATGATTGTAGGCAACTGTGGTGAGCAGTTCTCTTTCCAGNAAATCTGATAAACAAGCCAAGTCCTATTTTCCTTCTCTCTTGTGAACTACACTATTCTTTGTCTCTGTTGCCCAGCACTCCAGGGGTTTTTCCTTCAAGCAGACTGGCATTCTTTATTTCTACCACAGGAACCACCTGTTTTCATCAGCCTTAAAGTTCTGAAATTCCTCTGGACACTGGCCTCAGTCTTCATTTCATACGTATCTTATTTTTAAATATTAAAAGAATTATGTGCATTTGTGTGTATCTTTGGAGGGGTATGTGTGTATGAGTGAAGATGCCCACAGAGGCCAGCGACAATATGGGATCCCTGGAGCCGAGTTANAGGAAGTTGTGAGCTGCTTGTGAGCTACATGGGTGCTGGGCATGNAACTCAGGTNCTCTGCAAGAACAGGACANTCTTGACTGTTGAGCCATGTCTCCAGCCCATCAGTTTCTCATATATATCTTTATCTCTCTCTCTCCTATAACAGAGGAAAACTGTCTATGCTAGACAGTCTCTACTACAGGTGTCATATAAGCATAAATAACTACCAGAATTATATCTTTACCATGTTTTATTCTTTGGGGACTCAGATCAATACAATTGGTTCTCTGTTCTACCTGCATTCAGCTGGTAGTCTTTTGGTCACNATTGTGGAGTGTGTATATATGATCTTTCCACCCCCAAANACTATCTCAATAAATAGCACATCCAAATTAACCTGGAANCCTACAAGGATCTTTGATTTTCTGAGCTTTTCCAGTTTCTTAGTTATTAATCATTTTCTTTCTCTTATTCTTCTTCCCTCCCTTCCTCCCTTCTTCNCTNCTTTTGNCAGTATCTCACAGAGCCTAGGCTGGCTTTGAACTCAATGTATAGCTGAAGACAACCTTGAACTCTGAATTCTCTGGCTTCTACCTTCNAAGTNCTGGGGTTACAGGTGTGCACCACCACACCTGACNTGAAACANTTTTCTTTTTTACATAACCTTTAGGCACTCAGTGGACTNCAGTCTGAAGCCCTATCTATTGTTTTCAACTATGGAAAGATTTCTCTACCATAANTGTTCCTTTCTTGTTTCCTGCTTTTTGTTTCTGGCTTATAGATACCTTATAATTTGGGTTTTGAAATTTATAGATTCAGCTGCATTGGTCTCAATTTTTTGTTAATTCAAAACCTTGTTTTTTTAGGTGACTTTGGAAAAAATTCCTCAACTTGACTTTTTAATCATTATTCAGTTGCTGGCTGGCTCTCTTCTGCCACTTAACCCATCAACTGATTTTTTTTATTAAATCTTTTCATTTATTTTACATACCAACCACAGTTTCCCTTCCCTCTCCCACCTACCCACTCCCCACCCACTCCTCCATTCAGAAAGGGCAGGCCTCCCATAGGCGACAACAAAGCATGGCATATCAAGGACCAAGATCCTCCCCTTGCATCAAGGCTAGGCAAGGCATTTCCAGCATGGGGAACAGGTTCCCCAAAGCCAGCTCAAAAACCAGGGACAGGTCCTGATCCCACTGCTAGGGGCCCCACAAACAGATCATGCTACACAACAGTCACCCANATGCAGAGGGCCTAGGACCATGCAGGATCTCTAATTATTGGCTCAGAGTCCATGAGCTCCCACGAGTTCAGGTCAGCTGTCTCTGTGGGTTCCCCCATCGTGATCTTGACTTCCCTGGCTCATCCAATCCCTCTTCCCTCTATTCAACTGGACTCTGGGAG
>LZPO01108095.1:140453-156768 GCA_001675575.1 Neotoma lepida | reverse complement strand
ATCTTACAGAGTCTGGAAGATTCCACAACCTGCTGTCCACAAGCTGGAGGTTCAGCAAATCCAACAACGCTGCTCATTTCTGTATCTGAAAGCATAGGAACCAGGGATATTCACAGTATAAATCCCAATCTGAAGACAAGAAAAGACTAAAGTTTCAAGTCTAAGAAAGTAGAGAAATGAAATCTTTCCGTCCTATTCCTTCTTCTCTGTTCCAGCCCTCAACACCCTGGATGATCTCATACCACATTACAGAAGGTCATTCGCTTTACCAAGTCCACTGACTCAAATGTTAAGAACATCAAGAAACACTCTTAATTATATACCCAGAAATAATGTTCAAATAATACAACTAAGGCTGACACATAAAATTACCAATCACAACAGGACCTTGTCATTTTATTTTGCTGTTTTTAAAAATATTAACTGCTCAGATAGGCATCCAAACTAATACATATCTCTCTTTCTACAAGACTAATTTCCCCTCTTGACCACCTTCCTTTTGTTATGTCAAATCTGCTTGCAGCTGGTGGAAGCTACTATAGAGATCCACAAACTGGTCAAAATGTGGGGAATATGTGGCCAGTCCCAGTTAGTACATCTTTGATATAACCAATACACCTAAGGCCCAGGGAACATTACAGAAGGGGGATGGAAAGACTCTAAGAACCAGAGGAAAAGGATACCTGCCCCAAGATAATGCCTTCTAGACATGACAGGGACTCCATTTTCTGTCANCCATCTCCTCCAGTACTCCTTGCTATGTGCACAGAAAATTACCAAAAGTAGATAAGGAGAGGGGAGGCGCTCATTCCACTCTGTTCTACACTGTACATCAATTTCCATCAAAGCACCAGTGTGTGCAGATAACAAATACTACTAATTGAATGAATGATTGTATCTTCTGCCCCTCCTCTGTTCCATTCTCACTAAAAATAATACATTTGCATAAACCTGTCCTTGTTAACACTCTTAAAACAGTATCTTGCCAGCACTGTCTATTCCAGTCTCTCCACCACTGTTGGTTTGGGCCTCTTTATGTACTTCATAAAGACATTATATCAAGGTGTCAAGGCACTGAAATTCAACTTTTTCTCTGCTCTTCTGCTGGGGGTCCTGACATATGTCTACTCAGAAAGGGTGTCCTTCCCAATTCTCATGTATTTCAGGTAGAGTAACAAGGGCCTTTTTCCTGGCTGAACTTACTTCCATTCTTGAGTCTATGCGCTACTTTACACTTTGTCATAGCATGAATTATGCTTCCTTAAAAAGATAAATTGAAGTCCTAGCCCCCAAAATGTGACCTTATTTTGAAAAAGTCATTTCAGATGTAATTAGTAAAAGATTATAAAGACCGTCATGTGAAATTAGAGATACACAGGGAGAAGACCATATGATAATGAAAATAGGTGTTATAGTTAAGTGATCATAAGCCAAGAATCTTCAGAAATTGCCAGCAAAGCCCCAGAAGCCAGAAGAGGCAAAGCAAGACTCCCTTTGAAGTTCCAAAGTGAGTGTGGTCCCATCAGTGACTTGATTTGCTGACTTCTAGCTTCCAGAACTGAGAAATGGCATGTCACATGCAGATACTGTGTTAGAGCAGTCTTTGAAATCTTATACATGAACCTAATAACTTTTTCTTTGTAATGTAGGATTGATAAAGGAGTGGGGACAGATACAGAGATCAAGAGCAAGCACAATACCTTACCCATGTGCTTAGCAACCACCTATCCTGATACCTTATTCCACGCCCCTCATTGTTGAACAGAAATATTCAATTGCAAAATAGAAACTACATTTTTATTTAAGAAAATAGTCTCTATGCCACTAAGGCTATCTGACTGGTGTGTAAGGTTGCAAAAAGAACATTATAAAGTNNTTTTTTCTTTATTGTATTTTATTTTTTAATTATGTGTATATAAGGTGAATGAACTATGTACACACGAGTGTATACAGGTACCCATGGAGGACCAAAGAGGGTGGAGGAGCTTTAGTTACAGGTGGCTATTAGTCACTTGACATGGGTGCTGGGAACTGAACTTGGGTCCTCTGCAAGAGCAGTACATGCTTTTAACTGCTGGGCCATCTCTCCAGGCCCTTGTGGAATTATTTCTAAGCTCAATATTTTGATTTTATGGAAAACTTCCTTGTTGCCTACAACATAGAACCATTGATTCAAAATAAATTCAGAAAATAAATTCAGAGATTAATGCTGTCTAAATGTACTTTGGTATTCAATGGATAGTAAGTTCATTCCTAAGCCCCCACCTCTGAAATTGAAGTTTCTACACNTGAAACACTCCATGACAACAAAAACTTATCTGTAAAATCTTTTCACTTGTCTAAATTTGCATTTTGGAGGGAAAAAAGTAACAGGAAATTAACAGCCAAGGAGACAATATGGCATAACATATCAAGGTGTGACTGCAGGACTCTTTGGTCATCCAGCACTAATATCCCACCAACAAAGAGAGAAAACCATTTCAACAAAGTAAATGAGACAGTGAAGTCAAATTCTATACTTCAGAGTGGATATGCCACTGTGGCCATAGAAACATGCACTTCATCGACATTACTGAGGTCATGNAATTACCAAATACATCATTTTATAACAAAAAAGCCTTCAAAGAAAAACTAAGTGAAACCAAGGGTGTTGGAGTAGCCATTCATGTGGCTTNATTACATGAATGGAATCCATGACCTTTGACCTGAAAGCTTTAGAAATTATTCATCTTTGCTAAGAAGCTTAATCAAAGGAGTTACCTAAAATACAATATTTTATCTAATAATCATTTAAAACTTTTTAGGGAAGAAATCATTCAGGCAAATGCTTTGAATTTACATTGTTCATGAAGTCAGGCTTAAGCTGAAGTCAATAAACGCCATCCAGCAAGTACAGAAAACAAAGTGGCTAGCCTTTTCCATGTGTTTTAAGCCTATCTCTTTTTCTTCTGAAGTAACATGGCTAATACAAATTGATTTCTTAAAGCATGCCAATATTATGCATTTTCTATTTNAGTCTATGACAACTGCACTTGATCCTAAATTTTTCAACCGTCCTACATAGGAGTTTTAGAGGAAAAAAAATGAAATTATACAGATGTATAAGGTAAAGTTGAAAACTGAATGTGTCCCATGAATAATTCCAGAATTTAATAGGAGAATTAATAAAGGGTAAATAATGTATATTTATACTCATGACTCTAAAATGTATAAAGTATTTGGGATAAAAAGTATAAATACTTGTAAAGTTTCAGATCATTCCAAACATTATTTTAAAATGTAAGTTTTTAAAAATGAATTTTGTGTATACCACAGCACAAAAAATAAAGATCAGAGAAAAACCTGCAGAAATCAGGTCTCTCCCTCGGCAAACTGGGTCCTGAGGATCAAACTCAGGTCATCAGGTTTGGTAGCAATTACCTTTACTTGCTGAGCTATCTCACAGATCCATCTTACCATCATTTCATTCACTTATTACTTGTTGAATTTTACCAAGTTCCTGCTTTATGTAAGGCGCTTTGGTAGGCTACTGCTTTATTATTCTGTGTGCTTAGCTCCTTTTCTCAAATGTATGATTTATTAAAACAAGAGGCTTAGTGTTTCCCTAGTGTTCCTCTCCAATGGAACTGAACAAACGATTCAAGGGAAACTATGGCAATTAAACACAATTCCTGGTAGCTGTAGGAAACTGCATGGTTGACTCACAATTCTCTCATCTAAGTACTTGCCAGGTTTTATCACAAGCAGAATGTATATTGTATCTCACTTTCTTTGGGCTTGGCCACGTAACTTAACTGTAGTAATGGAATGTGAGTAAGTAACTNTAATAGTGGATGTGACTAAGCAGAGGCTTTTAAGTGACCTACATTGTTTTGCTTGCCTTCAGGTACTTCTGTCATCTTCATGATGAGAAAGAGCCCCATTAGTCACAAATCCCAGAATGAGACATATGGAAAATACATACACCAAATTTAAAACCAGAAGCCAAGGCCTCTCGAACTTATAAAACCAATAGGTTCAAGCTGAGAGAGAAGACAGACACAAAGACATAGACAGACTTGATGTTGTCATAAGTCATCGCTGTTGGGAGCTAAGTATTACACAGCAGAATTACAGAGATATGTAGGCCTCCACATTCTGGCTCACTAGATCAAAAGTGAGATTGCCAAGTAAAAAGGCCAGTGCTATAGTTTGAAAAAGTGCTCTAATTACCAAAAGTCTGTGTCTCCAGGGTGGTGTTATAGGGAGGCAGTAGAAACTTTTAATAAGTAAAGCCGGGTGAGAGATCCTTCAGTCATTGTGGGCAAGCTTTTGAATGGAATGGTAGGACCTGAACCTCTCCTGACTGTGTTGCTTCCTAATAAGATCAGCATTTTGCTCTGCAATGCATTCCCATTACTATGTGCAGATTGTTTNGAGCCAAAAATAATGGGTCCCGTTGATTATGAACCGCAACCTGCAAAACTGTGAGCCAAAATAAATCTGTTCTCCTTATAAGTAGATCATCTTCGATATTTGTTACAATGTTAGGAAGCTGACCTACCCAGTCTACGAAACAGTATTTCCTCCCAGGTTTTACAATGCTTCCTTATTAAACATACACATATATAACAAAGTTCCCCAGCTATTGAAGGAATCTGAAAACAAGAACATGAGAGAAGATTTTTTTTTTAATAGAGGACAGTAGGAGCCCAGAGGCATCAACTGAAGATAGAGAAGTTAACTTTAAAATAAGTGTAATGACTATTCTCAGGCATGTTTAACAGGAAGACGTGACATAAAGCAAGGATGTGATGCTGTAAACAGATCAATCATTTCATAAGCAATGTATGAATTGTAAAAGCCTGTCTTTGAACTAATAAAATAAGAGTCATTACTATGTGGAACACAATGGTTTGTTCNCAATGGAGAGAAAAAACAACTATGAAAACAAAGAGAGAAAAGATTTTAAGCCAGAGAATAAATCCCTGATAGGGATAGGAAAGGAAGAAGAGGGAAGGGGAAGAGCTTTCTAAATAAAAGAGAATTTCCCAGGGCAGAAATATACTGTTCAAACCGAAAGTTCTTTTTAAGTATTCTATGTAATGCATGAGTTATTTACTTTCTTATTTATTCAGATATAGTATTAAATTCCAAATAAATATTTAAAAGGTCCCAGAGATTGTTTTGCTAAATGGTCTTACAAAGGAATGAAAAATTTAAATGGCACAAAACTTCAACTGTTCAGGTTGTTAGCAGACATGACACAGCACACCTCAACGTTCTAAATAAACAATTTTTAAGAGTAAAGGTAGAATAGAGATATTAAATATGGAAAGACTGAGGACATTCACTTCTCAAGGCAACCATTTCAGAAAATGTCTGCAGGGTATGTCCCCACTACATGAAGGGGAGAAAGCNAAGGCATGGGATCAAAGAGTAAGGGCTTCAGACAAGCTTGGCAAGGCCAGGGACAACTACCTGGATCATCTCCCTGGAAGACAAAGAAGGCTGCCATATGAGTCTTCTGGGGAAAAAGAAAACTCATGAGATTTGTGAATATCCTCAAAAATCATTTAGATTCTGCTAGGATTCATAATGCATGAAGATGACAAGGGAATTGGGAACCTTGAGAAAATGAAAACTAAGCTACTTGACGGTTCAGAGAACACATCAGACGATGTAAACATCTATTGTTTGCCAATTTACAGGATTAACCTAAAGAAAAATGAAATATGGTTAGGGAATGGATGCCAAAGGTTAAAAGACTGAATGTGAAAGTATAGAAGATGGGAAGTGGAAAATGAGGGAGTGGGGAAGAAAGAGCAAGCAGAGAGGAAAGGTAAGAGTGGCTTTAAAATTAAAAGTTAAAAACAACAAAACTTGTCCTAATAAACGGAGCATNAAAAAATGAAATTATACAGATGTATAAGGTAAAGTTGAAAACTGAATGTGTCCCATGAATAATTCCAGAATTTAATAGGAGAATTAATAAAGGGTAAATAATGTATATTTATACTCATGACTCTAAAATGTATAAAGTATTTGGGATAAAAAGTATAAATACTTGTAAAGTTTCAGATCATTCCAAACATTATTTTAAAATGTAAGTTTTTAAAAATGAATTTTGTGTATACCACAGCACAAAAAATAAAGATCAGAGAAAAACCTGCAGAAATCAGGTCTCTCCCTCGGCAAACTGGGTCCTGAGGATCAAACTCAGGTCATCAGGTTTGGTAGCAATTACCTTTACTTGCTGAGCTATCTCACAGATCCATCTTACCATCATTTCATTCACTTATTACTTGTTGAATTTTACCAAGTTCCTGCTTTATGTAAGGCGCTTTGGTAGGCTACTGCTTTATTATTCTGTGTGCTTAGCTCCTTTTCTCAAATGTATGATTTATTAAAACAAGAGGCTTAGTGTTTCCCTAGTGTTCCTCTCCAATGGAACTGAACAAACGATTCAAGGGAAACTATGGCAATTAAACACAATTCCTGGTAGCTGTAGGAAACTGCATGGTTGACTCACAATTCTCTCATCTAAGTACTTGCCAGGTTTTATCACAAGCAGAATGTATATTGTATCTCACTTTCTTTGGGCTTGGCCACGTAACTTAACTGTAGTAATGGAATGTGAGTAAGTAACTNTAATAGTGGATGTGACTAAGCAGAGGCTTTTAAGTGACCTACATTGTTTTGCTTGCCTTCAGGTACTTCTGTCATCTTCATGATGAGAAAGAGCCCCATTAGTCACAAATCCCAGAATGAGACATATGGAAAATACATACACCAAATTTAAAACCAGAAGCCAAGGCCTCTCGAACTTATAAAACCAATAGGTTCAAGCTGAGAGAGAAGACAGACACAAAGACATAGACAGACTTGATGTTGTCATAAGTCATCGCTGTTGGGAGCTAAGTATTACACAGCAGAATTACAGAGATATGTAGGCCTCCACATTCTGGCTCACTAGATCAAAAGTGAGATTGCCAAGTAAAAAGGCCAGTGCTATAGTTTGAAAAAGTGCTCTAATTACCAAAAGTCTGTGTCTCCAGGGTGGTGTTATAGGGAGGCAGTAGAAACTTTTAATAAGTAAAGCCGGGTGAGAGATCCTTCAGTCATTGTGGGCAAGCTTTTGAATGGAATGGTAGGACCTGAACCTCTCCTGACTGTGTTGCTTCCTAATAAGATCAGCATTTTGCTCTGCAATGCATTCCCATTACTATGTGCAGATTGTTTNGAGCCAAAAATAATGGGTCCCGTTGATTATGAACCGCAACCTGCAAAACTGTGAGCCAAAATAAATCTGTTCTCCTTATAAGTAGATCATCTTCGATATTTGTTACAATGTTAGGAAGCTGACCTACCCAGTCTACGAAACAGTATTTCCTCCCAGGTTTTACAATGCTTCCTTATTAAACATACACATATATAACAAAGTTCCCCAGCTATTGAAGGAATCTGAAAACAAGAACATGAGAGAAGATTTTTTTTTTAATAGAGGACAGTAGGAGCCCAGAGGCATCAACTGAAGATAGAGAAGTTAACTTTAAAATAAGTGTAATGACTATTCTCAGGCATGTTTAACAGGAAGACGTGACATAAAGCAAGGATGTGATGCTGTAAACAGATCAATCATTTCATAAGCAATGTATGAATTGTAAAAGCCTGTCTTTGAACTAATAAAATAAGAGTCATTACTATGTGGAACACAATGGTTTGTTCNCAATGGAGAGAAAAAACAACTATGAAAACAAAGAGAGAAAAGATTTTAAGCCAGAGAATAAATCCCTGATAGGGATAGGAAAGGAAGAAGAGGGAAGGGGAAGAGCTTTCTAAATAAAAGAGAATTTCCCAGGGCAGAAATATACTGTTCAAACCGAAAGTTCTTTTTAAGTATTCTATGTAATGCATGAGTTATTTACTTTCTTATTTATTCAGATATAGTATTAAATTCCAAATAAATATTTAAAAGGTCCCAGAGATTGTTTTGCTAAATGGTCTTACAAAGGAATGAAAAATTTAAATGGCACAAAACTTCAACTGTTCAGGTTGTTAGCAGACATGACACAGCACACCTCAACGTTCTAAATAAACAATTTTTAAGAGTAAAGGTAGAATAGAGATATTAAATATGGAAAGACTGAGGACATTCACTTCTCAAGGCAACCATTTCAGAAAATGTCTGCAGGGTATGTCCCCACTACATGAAGGGGAGAAAGCNAAGGCATGGGATCAAAGAGTAAGGGCTTCAGACAAGCTTGGCAAGGCCAGGGACAACTACCTGGATCATCTCCCTGGAAGACAAAGAAGGCTGCCATATGAGTCTTCTGGGGAAAAAGAAAACTCATGAGATTTGTGAATATCCTCAAAAATCATTTAGATTCTGCTAGGATTCATAATGCATGAAGATGACAAGGGAATTGGGAACCTTGAGAAAATGAAAACTAAGCTACTTGACGGTTCAGAGAACACATCAGACGATGTAAACATCTATTGTTTGCCAATTTACAGGATTAACCTAAAGAAAAATGAAATATGGTTAGGGAATGGATGCCAAAGGTTAAAAGACTGAATGTGAAAGTATAGAAGATGGGAAGTGGAAAATGAGGGAGTGGGGAAGAAAGAGCAAGCAGAGAGGAAAGGTAAGAGTGGCTTTAAAATTAAAAGTTAAAAACAACAAAACTTGTCCTAATAAACGGAGCATCAAATACACCCTGTGTGGTTTGTGAAACAAATAATAATTGGTTAAATCATACATTGATGATTTAAACAATTCATACATTTCTTAAATTTCATCGTGTATTGCTGGTGCTGTTGTGACAGCAGAAATGAACCTTTTCTCACATGTCTAGAGCCTAGAAGTCCAAGGTGAAGCCATCAGTAGAGGTGGCTTCCCTCTGAAGTTTCTCTCCTTCCTTTGCTTGGGAATGGCTGGGCTTTGGCCGAGTCTAACGGTCTGCTGTCAGTGGGCTCACATTCCTGGTCTTTGTGTGTCCAGATTTCCTCTTCTTCTAAAGGCACCAGTCATATTGGACCAGGTCATATTCAATGACCTCATTTTGATTTACCAGTCTTGTCTCCAAATAGTCACAGTCTGAGGTACTTAGACTATGAACGTCACATGAACATGGGGAGTGNTTAGCCCATAGCAATCACAAATTTTTTACATGCACAAAAATAATGATATAAACTATAGTTAAAGGCATGTTTTGTCTTATTCCAATGTGTTACTTTTTGTTTTATCTTTATATTGTATTCTACTATTATCCCTTAGAAGCCTGTTTGTTTTCTAATGAGAGACAGAAAGGGGTGGATCTAGATGGGAGGGGAGGTGGGGAGGAACTGGGAGGAGCAGAGGGAGGGGAAACCATAATCAGGATACTATATGAGAAAAAAATTATTTTCAATAAGAGAGAAAAAAGAAACTGCATATTTTCTTACAAAATGCAATTTTTAAAAAGTCAAGGAAACATTTTACTCCTAAATAATATCCAGCTATAATTAACACTTAGGATAATGAATGTCTTAAACAGTTATTTGTCTACTATTTGTTTCCAGTTGAACTCACNGTGTACAAATTGAATGTACATACTGCCTTCTGTCTCAGTCATTCTTTTTTTTTAACCCTCTTTTAAGAGGACAGGTTGTCTGTTCTATAAGATGTTCCATTTCTGTCTGGCTGGTGTCTCTTTGCAATTATCTTTACTGTGGTGAGTATCTTATTGGGCATGAACATTATTTGTCCCAAATTTTAGTGGTATTAGGGTTATTGTCTTTTCTCAGTTGGTATAACCTGTATTTGTCAATGTGGCAGAAGGTATTTTTCTTTTAAAATAAATAAGTAGCTTATGAAAAGATATTTTAAAGTGATATAATTACCCTGTTCCTGGCCAACACTTAAACCTGGTGATTCCTAGATGTCTTTCTTGTTTTGCTTGCTATTTGGAGTTTTATTATTATGACCATTAATTTAGTTAATTATATCAATAAATTCTTGTGGTATTTTTTTAAAAAGAAGAAGTAGATAGCTTGATAACATGTAAAGCCCAAATCCATAAATAATGGTAGACATTATGAAGGCTGCTGCATGAAATGGGCAAATTGTTTGGGGTGTGATCAAATATGGCTGTCCTTCCTGACTGTAAGAATGGGCTGTCTCCAATAGTGTGGACCTGAGGCAAGGCAACATCATAGCACTGACTGGGGAAGAGGAAGTTAATCTTGTGGTAGCAAGTAGGGGGAGAGAAAGAGAGAAGGAGGGAGGGAAAAAAGCAGGGAGGGAGGAAGGAAGAAAGAGAATAAGCTAGTGTAACAGGCTTCCTCCTATAACATGAATCTTAAAAGGTCTTATTAATAAAAAAAACCCAGAGCCAGATATTGGGGTGAATGCTGAAAGATCAGAGAAACAGAACAAACCACAGCTAACCTCACCTTACCAACTCCTCGGCCTCCAGAGCATGTTCCTGTTTCCTCACNNCTTATATACCTTTCTCTGCCCTGTCATATTACTTCCTGGGATTAAAGGCAGGTGTCCTTCCCAAGCAAAGACATGAGAGCTCAAGTGCTGAGATTAAAAGGTGTGTGCCACCATGCCTGGCTCTGTTCCCAGTGTGTCCTTGAACTCAAATATCCAGACGGATCTCTGTCTCCCAAGTGATAGGATTAAAGGCTTGTGCCACCACTGGCTGACTTCTGTGTCTAATTTAGTGGTCAGCTCTGTCCTTTGATCCCCAGATAAGTTTGTTAGAGCACAAATAAAATATCACCACATCCTCCTTCCTCTGCTTTGTTCCCTCCAGGTCCCTAGCATATTGGATAGTAGCACTTCAATTGCTGTCCCACATGCAAATGATCTTTGGAAACACTTCATGGACACACTCAATTGGTATACCTAACTAACATCTGAGGTGTCACTTTATCCAATCAAATTGATGAGTTACCATAATATTCTTGCAGCTCCTGACTGATAACAGGTGATCAAAATGTTTACTGAATTTTTATGTGATAAATGTTACTGACTAAAATACATTTTATGATAACGTATACATCTTAAATACTGATTTTTTGAGGTTAAAGCACCCAGCTTACAGTAATACATGTTATGCCTGTGTAAAAGAATAGTTTTATAGTTGCATATAAATGCTAATCATACTAAATTTGCAAAATAAAATCACATTACATTTCAATACATTTTGTAGTTTAGTTTGAATTGAGAAAAAAAAATCAAGAAAAACCCATCCCAAAATACTTGACATTTTGAATGCATTATTTTAGCTTTTTCATCTTTCTCAGTAAGTGCTTGAGAGCAGTACTATGAAAATGCTACTTCAGCAATAAGTTGTGCATAATTCCCAAAGCACCAAACAAGCATTTGAATCTAGGGATGCATAATAGAACACAATCCTATTTTTTTTAATGTACAGAAAAGTACTTGTGAGGATTTTTTTCTCAGAGCCAGTGCTTGCAAGCCTGACACNTTTTTGGAATAATGGTGTGCTAAGGTGTGCCCTATCTTAGCATTTGAGAGTTCCCCAAGTGCATGATGCAATTCTTTCATTAACTGCATGTGAGTAACTTGACTCTTCTAACTCTCCCTATTCTTTGTAGAATTTGTCTGGGCAGCTATCTAATGCTACTAAGCCAAATTCTTTCTTCACTTATTCCTGCCAAGTAGTACCATACTTGTCATCAAGATATGATCATCTGTTTCACATTGCTGTCTGTCATTCAGGCTGAATTAAAGGTTCAGTGCTACTTGCCATTTCATTTCGGTTCTTATTCTTGAAAAGTAGAAAACATGCAAACACTTCTCGTTATTCCATTTTCCCAATTACGACTCTGTGAATACATTAGCATTATCCTAGTTAATTGAAGAAATAAAGCCAAGCAGAGTAGAATGGGGTTTTTAAGATAAGAAATTGGTTGAAGAATGGAGAAAATGAGGACTCCACAGTCCAGAACTGCTCTGCCCAGTAGCATAGTCTCTATGCATAGTGACTATGAAATGTGGCCAATCTAAGTTGAACTCTCTGTAATTTAAAATACAAATGGAATTTCAAGCACTATAGGTAAGAGAATGAAACGTATTTCATTAATAACTTTTATATTGACTATATGCTGAAATGACAAATTTTTAGAGGAATGAGATTAAATAAAAAAATTCTTAAAATTATTTTCACTTTACTTTTTAATGGCAGCTACAAGAAAATTTAAAATCCCAGGTTTCANTTATTTCTGTCTTACATANTATTTCTAGTGAATATGAACAGTTCTCATAATATCATGTACAAAGCATAGCAGTTAGAATGCTCAGAGATGAGATGAGACAGAGATATGTTATAGCATTCTCAATGCTATCTCTATTTTGGATGGTTTATCTGGAGAAATAAGATGTCTTAGTTACTATTGCTGAAATAAAATACCCTGACCTGATGTCATAGTTAGGGTTTCCATTGCTATGAAGATACCATGACCATGGCAACTCTTATGAAGAAAACATTTAATTAGGGTGGCTTGCTTACAGTTCCAGAGGTCCAGTCCATTATCATCATGATGAGGAGCGTGGTGGCATGCAGGCAGATGTGGTACTGGAGTAGCTGAGAGCCCTATATCTTGCAGGCAGCTGAGACTCTGGGCTTGTATCCTTAGCATAGGAAACCTCAAAGTCTGCCCTCACAGTGACACACTTCTGCAACAAGGCCATACCCACTCCAACAGAGCCACACCTCCTAATAGTGCCATTCCCTATGAGATTATGGGGGCCAGTTACATTCAAGCTACCACACCTGACAAAAATAACTTGAGGGAGGGCACCTTTATTTTAGCTTACAGTTGAAGTGACAGTACATCATGGCAGAGAAATCATGGTGACAGTAGCTCAAGGCAGCTTGCCACACTTCATGGGCAGNGAGGAAGCAGAGAGCTCACACTCAGCTCACTATCTCCTTTTTGTGTAGCTCACACTTCACATCCAAATGGTGGTGCTGCCTCTTTTAATGTGGGTCTTTCCCCTCAGTTAACCTAATCAAGGCAATTCCTCACAAGCATGCCCAGAGGATAGGCTGTTCAAAATAATTCCTCACAGGTGTGCCTGATTTGTCTCCTAGGTGATTCCAGATCTTGTCAGGTTGACAACACTATTTTTTGAAATAACGTTACTTGTTTTTTGACTGTCTGGGTATCTATGTTCTTTTTTTACTGGTAATTATAACTTGTTATTTCTCCCTTCTTGATTTTGAGTCCATGTTCTTTGAATAAAGCTGATCCATGATGCTAGAGCTTAGCATATGACCCCGATTCAGTCAATCAGAATATCCCACTCCCACAGTCACAATAATTGGCTCAAGAAATTGGTTAAATTGGTAAATGAGCTCTAACAATTTGAGTAATTACTTTAAAAGTAGTGTTGCAAATCTAGGGGGTTAAGTGTGCAACTATTCATGGCTACCTTTACCAGAATATGGGGGCAAAGAACCCAATGGGGAAACAATCAAGAGCAAAGCAGAAGACACAAGTTAAAACAGGNTCATTCCAAGTTACACCATGTAGGATTGTTTTTTAATAAGTTCCTTTGATGAAAACATTTTAATTTAACCCCTATCTTTCAGAGATGAGAAGCCAAATTAGTCTGGAGGAACTGATCGAATGAACACATCATTAAGTAAACTATCTGCATTTATACGATTCACTCACATTTAACAGGTTTTGCATATGTTCAAGTAAGTCCAGTGGGTGCTGGTGGGGGAAATTAGAAAGTTGTTTATTTATATTATTCACTAATTATCCATCCAGCAAGCACTTCATTGAAGTTTTTCTGTGGCAGGTACCGTCACCAGCACTGGGTAAGAAAAGATAACCTGATCGTTGGTGGAGCACGCTTTTAATCCCAGCTCTTGGGAGGCAGAGGCAGGCGGACCTCTGTTGAGTTCGAAGCCAACCTGGTCTACAAAGCGAGTTCTAGGACAGCCAGGGCTGCTACACAAAGAAATCCTGTCTTGAAAAAGCAAAGATAGATAGATAGATAGATAGATAGATAGATAGATAGATAGATAGATAGACAGACAAACAGATAGATATAAATTATAGGTGGGTAGCCACTGAGACTCTTTTTATTTTCTAAATCACCCATGGACATATTGTTAATTATTATTCTTGATCTCCCCAGTGGTCTTCCAATTTTCAGNCTCTCACTGTTAAATCTTGTCTCAGGAAATTCTTTCTTGGGTTCCCCTCTATCATCCTACTTGCATGTGGAATTGTTGCTTTCTGGGTCTGTTTTTGGCACTCATCTCTGTCCTTCCTCAANGTTGGGATTATTTGACCCTTTCTCCTAAATTGGATTCATATTTCCTGGATCACTTGCCNTCTTTGCTTTGTTTTTGAGACAGTCTCAATCCGTAGCCCCGGCTGACATTGAACTCATGATTCTTCCACTTGGGCTATCCAGTGTTGAAAATTATAAGCATGGATCACCATCTAGGCTCCTCCTCTTTGGTATAAAGAAGCCTATCCTGCAGCAGTATTCTGAAAGGGAATTACTGGAGGTCAATGTTACATGATTTTGCAGTACTGTAAAGCCATTCACACAGTTGACTACTGATATGACACATCTTAGAATTCTAAATTAGCGATCATTTTTTGACATAATTTCAAAGAAATTGCTCCATTGTCATTTGTTAAGAAGCCTATTTNTTTNGTGAAGTTTCTAGAATCTTCTCATTATTTATAGATTATAACATTTTCATTATTATATGTCTTAGAATGAAACTATTTAATCTGGAGGTACATTTCTCTTAGCTCTGTAAACATTTCTTTCACTATTTCCTTGATAATACCCTTCCCTCAGTTTATATATGGCCTTTCTAAAATTAATGGCTGTCAGATGGTGTACCTTCTATACTGATCTTGAAATTCTCTAATCTCCTGTGATCTCTTCCCATATCCTTCTTTTAAAAATGCTACTTCAAAGAAATGTCCTCATCTTTATCTCTCCACGCTTCTTTTGAATTTTAAATTTCATCTGGCGTATTTTTAATTTCCACATTTTTTGTTTTCTCATTGTTCTCTGTTGCTATAGCATCTCCATTCAAAGCAATTCTTGTTTCAATGATANAATGTCTTTTCTCTTTGATGATATTAGTCATAATTGGAACTTCGCTTCTGTTCCCTGTAATGTCTCTACTCCTCTCCAAANTCTTTTTATCTGTTGTTTTGTTATCTTTGTGTCTTTCAAGTTGGATGCTTTCTACAAATGGCAGTGCATGCGTATAGCTGAAGTCCTTCAATGTTTAGGGCAAGCTCTATGTAAGTGAGAAAGTTTAGACAACTGCTTGTTGTTTAGCTTTACTGAAATGTGATCAAACCAAGGCCAATTCTCCATCAGAGAACAGTCATGTGTCAGTATTTGTCTTTTCTACAAAACTGTTAAGCTTTTCTTCAAAAGGCCTCCAGCTTCCCTGTGAAAGGCACAAATCTAGTTACATGTTTTCTAAAATTGCAAAACAATCAGCAAANTTTTACTTCAGAATCTGTGCTCAGTGTGTGTTAGCCCCATTCTCGATTACCTCAATAGCCTCAAATCCATAAACTTTCTGTACAATCTTTGACAGAGTAATTGGAGACTGAAGGCCAAGTTCTATTATCAAAAGCATTAGAAAATAGCTGTCAGATCCATAAATGGCGCATATTTCTGCTTCATCAAGGCATTTAGAAAGTGAAATGACATAAAAAGAAATTATGCCCTAGATTTATATCAGGAATTTTAAATGAACAAGATTGCTGGGCAGTGGTGGCGCACACATTTAATCCCAGCAACTTCAGAGGCAGGTGGATCTCTGTGAGTTTGAGACCAGCCTGGTCTACAGAATGAGTTCCAGGACAGCCAGGGCAGTTACACAGAGAAACCTTGTGTCCAAAAAGGAAAAACAAAAGGTTAAATGTATTAACTCTCTCCTTCCAAATATAACTCCCATTAGTATGTGGTCATGTCAACTCCTTCAGCCACTCTCTCCATGTGAGGGATAACAAAGAAGTTTAGATTTTGGAGGTGGTTCTGAGAACATGGGTAGGTAAAGATGAAAGAAGTTCAATATCTTCCATGCTGTTGCNTACTTATTTAAATTCTAATTTGTTGCTTTCTCATTTCAACGAATCAAGAGTCTTGTTTGAACCAAGTGTAGGATGCAGGTGGATAGATATATTAGTAACTTTACTCATCAGTGTGACAAAATATCTAACCGAAGAACCTTAAGGGAAGAGTGGTTTATTTCTGTGGATTCCCAGGGCTGTGGTCCACTGCAGTGAGCAAGGCATGGCAGCATTCAGGTAGTGG